>PVJX010003513.1:0-107767 GCA_004027295.1 Dolichotis patagonum | reverse complement strand
TGATATATGTGCACCCATGTTTATAGCAGCACAATTTGTAATAGCCAGATCTTGGAAACAACCTAAGTGCCCATCAACTGAGGAATGGATAAAAAAGTTGTGGCATTTTTATACAATGGAGTACTACTCAGCTATAAAGAATGATCACATCGAGATATTTATAAATAAATGGACATGACTTGAGACCATTCTCTTAAGCTAAATAAACCAAACTCACAAGGGTAAATACCATATAGTCTCCCTAGGATGAGATTTGATAAGAGTATATAAGACTTTATGGTAAGCATGAGTTCCCATCTCGTAGCTTTGAAGTCTTTCAAAGTTTTCAATCATCAGTGGAAATAGTTTTATCGTTTTGTTTGACTATATCATGCGTGATGATATGAACAGCTGTTTTGAAGAAAACAAAACTTTATGACAGCTATTTTTGATTTAATATTATCCTTCTTAGAAGTCCTACCATGCTTTTTTTGTTCTACTACCGTTGGTTCTATCTATCAGAGTGTGTCTTATTGGAATTTGAATATGTGTGATAGTTTAAACAAAAATTTTTTTTATCGAAAATGAGATATTATAGTACCCATTGATCATTTTCTGTTATTTGGTTCAGAAAGCCCCGTAATTCTTTCACTCTATGCATGGCTTTATACTATTGTGTTATGTTTGATATTATTGTATTTGAAACTATGCTCAACTATAGTAGAGTAAGAGATACGGTGTTAGCTACTGTTGATGTCCAGTTGACTTAATGTAAAGTACTGTGTTGCCTGTGTTGTCCTGTTCTGATCTGCTCTGTACTGCCCCCTTTTGTTTTATTCTCTTTCAAATAAAAAAAAATTTTTACTCCTCAAAGAAGAGTAGCTGGAGCAATCATTACAATACATTCTGGGTAGTTCAAGCTGTGAGCCAAGATCTTTTAACACGGTTTGAGATTACTGAAAATCCATCAAAATAGATGTTCTTGTTGTAAGGTTCAATTTCTCCTTCTTGTTGGCCAGAAAATTTTGCAACTGTTCTGTTACATCAATGCCTCCTGTTGAAACGTCCCCATTGGCCAAAGTTTTTACTAGGGTAGAGCTGTGAATCCTACCACTTATTCTTGTTATTCTTGTTGTACACTTTCCACCACTTGTATTTTCTTATTTACTCTCCCTTTCTGGTCCAAATTATGACTGTCTTCCTCTTGCCTTAGATAGCACTAGTCAACTCTATATACACAAATTTAGGACCTTGATGTTCTCTGGATGTCAGAATTCCAAAATTGGCTATGTTGTACTAAAATTAAGGGTTTTTTAAAATGTGTTTTAAAGGAGTATCTGTGTTTTTTTGGCTTTTTTCCAGCTTCCAGAGGCTGTCAGTATAACTTGGATAGTGGCTTTTTCCTCCATCTTCACAAGAAACATAAATATGTACTATGAACTTGTACCAATAAAAAAATTCAAAATTTTAAAATTATGATTTTCTTCATCTCTTTTCTATGTATCTTTATTTTTTGTATCTTATCTTAGAAGTAGCCTAAGTTAGTAATAGCTATCTTGACTGAGAGTTGAGTCAACTGTGTCCTTCTGAGGCAGGAAAACAGGGTGTCTAAAGGAGGCCTCAGGAAATCCTGATACATGCACAGAACCATTCCCAAAGCCCTGGATTTGCCTACTCATGAGAACAAAGCAGATTTTTGATAGGATGACCTGAACATGACACTTAGGCTATTGGAGATAGGAAAAGGGACCACTACTATTCACCTCTCACTATTGTATCTCTTCATGGTAGCCCACTTTATGTTGCAGGGTGTATTTCTTTTTTTTCCTTCCACTTGTCCTACTTTTATGTGCCGAAACTTACTTTGTAAAGCCTGTTTTATCCTACTTCTAGTACTTGTGAAACTTTGTTATCATTTACTCCTGTTTTGTTCAATCCTTTGTTTGGAACAGAAAGAACCTAGAAATCACCTCTAGAAGAAAACTCCAGCACCTCCCAAAGCCCATAACATTTATACCCTTGCACTTTGAGGAAGATCTATCTCTATACTTCCTAATATCTATCTTTTAATTTGCTCTTTATTAAAATTGTACTTTTAAGAAGACCACAACTTCAGGACATAAATTTATCCAGGGTTATCCATATCGGTATTCCATTTCTTTATTCCTTAGCTTTTTTTCCCCCCTACAGGCCTACATACTTCAAATACCTTAAAGATACTATAAGTCTAAACATGAAGTTGCTTAGATTAACTGGTTGATCAGAAACTTGATCTTAAGATTTAAAAAAAAATTAATAAAGTTCAAAGAATGTTTTCTAGGCAAAATATCTTAGATCACTTCTTTTAAAAAATTACAGTAGACTGGAGCCCTGCTTTTCTCCTATAAAATGAGCTGTTATCTATCTATCTGTGGGTAAGCCATCTTTCTTTCCTGTAAACCAAGATAGAACTTACTGTGGATATACACATTCCACAGACTTCCTCTCCCTATAAAACCTGGCTCCAAAGCATAGTATCAGTCACCCCCTAAGCTCACACTCCCTTCTGAGTATGTGCTTTTCTCCTAAATATTTTCTGTGCCTCCCACTAAGCAATCCTGAAAATTCTTTTTCTGTAGCAGGAGTCAACAAACTTATTCTGTGGGCAGGGTGAAAGGAGATTCTTCACCTACTCTTTGGGAGCCTCTTCTGACCCTGTCCAGTGCCACTTCCATAACAGCTCTGCTTGGATAAACAAAAAGAAGGGGACAAACCAAGCACAAAGGGGAAAATACCAAAATGCATGTTCTGACACAAACATCAGTATCTTTTACAAGTTTCATGTCTTTGGTCTCTGTAGAGGTAAAATCAGGCACAAGAAATGTCCATTGAATGGACAGTTGGTCATTTGTAAACCTGGAAGGAATGTTAAAAGTCATCTGATTGGACACCTCCAGCAACTAAGCCTCTCTTAGGCCTGAAGCTGCTCATTCTATCTTTAGACGGCTTTAATCATTATAAAGTTCACCTTGGAATTGAAGTAAAATGATTCCTTATAATGCCCTTCCCTTAGTTTGTGGCTGCTTGCTTGGGTATTATGCATTTGAGTTTCTTCCGTTAAAGTCTTTTAGCTACTATCCTGTTCCCAGAGCCACTGTACACCATTATACACTATACACCATCCATTAGTTTTCTCTTCTTTATAAATAAACATAACCAGTTCCTCATTTTAAAGCTTAACAAAGATCAATGTTGGTTTTGAGAGAGTAGGGAAAAAAACCCTGAAACAGTAGTTGTTTTTTTTGTTTGATTACATCCTCTTGCTCATCTTAAACACCACAATAGATAGGCTATGTGGATATAGGATGGAGGAAAAGCAAACAAGTTCTCTACTCCAAGCCACCAGTTCTTTTTTTTTCCAAGTATATACAGTGGCCTTCTAACAAATTAGTAGAAGCCTGCTACTGCTGATTCCTTTCCCTGTTATATACAAGAGCACTGATATGAAGAAATTGTTTTTGGGGTCCTGTGGATGTCTTCTAGGTTCTTGTTGTCTGGAACAATGCATTATAGACAGCTAAGTTAGGTATAAGTAGTATAGGCAGTTGACTTAGTTACTTTTCTTTCATTGCTGAGACAAAATGCTTCTCACCCCAAATTAAGGTAGAAGAGGTTTACTGTTTGTGTAAACAAACAGTGTAATTGTGTAAACATTTAAGGTAGGAGAGTTCACTGTTTGTGTAGGTTTCAGTCCGTAATCTGCTGTCTCCAAGACAGAGTGGAATGTACAGGAGCAACTTCAAGGCAGCAGAATACAGCAGAATCAACAAGAGCAACAGAAGGTAACAAGTCTCTTTTCTTCCCTTATATTGTAAGCAGGCCAACCCTACCCCAGGGTGGGTTTAGCACTCATAACATCTCCATGCCCTCCTCTCACACAGGATGAGGACATTTACAAATTGAGGACCCTAACCCTCTGCTGGATCACTTAAACTTTAAACTTCTCAGGTTGACACAATGAACAACATCCTAGAGTAAGGTTATGTCCTCTATCCTGCAGGATATAGAACTGCTGAGTTACTTAGTTAAGGTTCTATACTTCTCAAGTTGGCACAGTGTATCAAGCATAACAGCAGTCAGACAAAAATGGCCCTCAATAGTCAGTTCAGATGAGAATACATTGTAACTTTGGGGGAGGTACCTTAGTCAAAGACCAGACCTCAAAACAAAAGATGGAATGACTGCAACCCACATACTTGCTGGAAGGATGAACCGCAGTGGTTGATATTCTAAATAGGTATCACCCTGGGAAGAGTGCAGAAAGAACCACTTTCTCCATAAAAGTCCCATTCTATTCCATGTACACTTGTTATGTGACTTGCTTCCCATTTAATCAATATTATCTAAGCAATTACACTTATAATCTTATTGGCTGACCATAGTGTTGTTCAACCTCATGCCCACCTTGTGATTTCTCATTGAATCAATATTACTTAAGTGATTATATCTAAAATGTTAGTTGATTATAATTTTTCCCACCCTGATATGGCTTACCTTGTGGTTTTGCTCTATAAAATTCCCTTTAAAAAGTGGGATCCTCAGCCACCCACTCAAAACCCCTTCTGTCTTTCTTAGTCAGAAGCTTTCATTTCCCAAAAAATAGATTTTGATCTTAACCTCCATTGCTCCTAGAATTCATTCTTCGATTTTAGAGAACACCCCATCTCTAGGTAAAAGGAGATATCAGAGTTTTGCTCACCTAGGAGAATGCACATAAAAGCTGTGCCCTGGCTTAGTGTTCTGGGCAACAGTCTTTTTCAGGAGACTGAACTTGAGACCCCCATGAAAAGAACCAACTTCTGGGTGAAACCGGAAGGAGTTGTTTCCCAATATATCACACTTAAGAGACTGAAACACAACCTAACGGAGAATATCCAATCTTCCCTTCCCTCTTCTAAATCTAGTTCTCATTACTTATGTGTGCAGAAGAAGAAAACACTTTGATAATAAATTGTGGACTTAGAAACTTTCACTGTAAACTTATAAAATGCTGTGTAATGATTTATTCTTGGAATTTATCTATTCCTCATAGAGCTTTAACAAACAGTGGTTACTCTGAAACTAGTTAAATGCTCTTAGAGAAGCTGTCAGTCTTAAAGCTAAGGACAGTTTTCCCCAGGAATCTTCTGGTGACTCTCCATTGAAGCCAATGGCCAATGCAATGTTGACAAGTCAGGCAGCTAGATTTCTTTCCAGAGATAGATAGCTCATTGCACAGAGCAGTAGAAAGCAAGAGAGAAACTGAGGTGTCATGGCCAGGGCTACTCTCTGGCAAATACCTAAAGGTTCTGCAGTAGAAACTGAGTCCCAACAGCCTGACTTGGGTAACCAGCAGAATAATCTTTACTTACCCATTGTATTTTTTTCTATTAAGTTAGAGACCCCAATTTTTCTCCAACTTAGTGAGAGTTAATTTGATAACTACCTTGTTGTTAGACTTCACCTCCTTCCAGAAATCAGGCAAAAGCAGCTAGCAACAACTGTTTGCCATTCACAAAAGAAAATAGCTATCAGAAGAATGATTTACATTTGTGCCTTACATACGCTAAAAATAAGAAAAAGATTTTAGCCAGATTTTTTCTTTCATGTGTGCAAGAAAGACTAACTTTACTAGCATGTGAATTGTGATTGTTAGGTGATGAATATACATTTAATCTGTGAGCTTCAAAAACAAAAATTTTTAAATTAACTTAAAAAAATGTGGCCTTGTTCAGCTACTGGGAAATTTTGCCTAAGTGATTAGATAGATAACACAAGTGTCTTAGAGTCTTCTTTGCCTTAGGGCCTAGGGCAAAATCCTTCATCAATTGTTGCTTCTGTCTATTTCTCCTTTTCAAGCCGAGAAGCACTCCAACTTACATCCAACTCGTTTTTTAGTATTTGTCCTCTTTCAAAGAATGAGAAAGTAATGGTTTAGTACTAAGCAATGCTTCCCTCTTTAAGCACAATTATTACAGTTAAGATCAATTATAACTTGTGTTTGTAAGAAACACCTGCAGGAGTAAGTACACAAGATCCCTGGGTAGATAAAATTGAGCACCAGTACATGGGTAGATAGGATGGTCAAATTTACCTTCCCTCTCCAGATGGTATCCAGCTGCCCTGGAGTAGAATCAACTTGAGGGATAACCTGAGAGTAAAGAAATCAAATAGAAATTAAAGAGATTCTGGTTCTTTCTTTGTGCATTTCAGAAATGTGGAACTCAGTGTCAAAATCTCTTAGTCCTTTGGAATATATTCTTAAACATGAGTATGTTCTACCCTTATATTTTGCACATTTGCATTGCCTACCTACTCTCTAAAACCAAAATGAAATACAAAGAAAATCATTGATTATAATACTTTATTACAACTATAATCATATTATCAAAAAAGAGAGAAAATGATTAAAATTAACTTATTTCAGGTTTTCTTTGCATTTAGAAATAATCCTTACTTGTGTTCAGAACGTAACTTTGAACCACAGGAAAATCAGACAACTCAGGCTCTTAAGGCATCCATTATCCATGAGCCTGAGGCTGCTCTTCCTTGAATTTTAGAATCTGAGAATGTGGTTTCCAAGACAACCTTAATCAAAGTCTGGCCCACTATTAATCAGTCAAAACCTTTCCCTACTTTCTCTTTGTGTCCTGAGGGTGGGGTTTCTAGACAAGCTGTAATTGAAGCCACTACAGGGCCATAGCCATCCTTAGCTGAGTTTGTTCAAGCTCTTCAATGGCAGTACCCCTTATAGGAAGTAAATGGGGAATTTGAAACTATCCAAGTTCACAGGCTTTTTTCACTCAGCAACCTAATGCAGATAAAGCTAGATCCAGGAAAATTTTCATATGACCTTGATAAATGCAATGAGGTCTTTAGAGGACTTGTGACCTGTGAGCTAGACTGAAAAGTTATAATGTTACTCTTAAATCAACATTGACTGCTAATGAGAGACAAGCAGGATTACATACAAGCTATTATTACATCTGGGAATGAATATCATCTTAATTTTAGACAGTCAGAGATAGGCATCCAGAGAAACTAGCAGTTCCCACTGAGTCCAAGGAGTTCCTACTCAAGGACCTCACAAATCTAACAGCTAGGTGGGAGATTGGATCAGCAGACACTTTCAAGTATGTATTCTTTAAGGTACAGAAGGACAAAAATCAAGCTCTCTAGTTATTTTAAATTGTCAACTATTTTTCAGGAGAAAGATAAAACCCTTCTGCCTTCTTATATCACTTATGAGAGGATTGATAAAACATTTCCATAGCTTTTGATTCAATGAAAGGATGGATTATTCTTAAAGACAATGTTATTACCCAGTCAGCCCAAGATATTTTTTAAAAAGTTACAAAAGATAGCTTTTGAAAAAATTGCCTCCTCAGTATTCTATAAATGGGAAATTCAAGGAGAGGAAACAGACCAAAAGAAGCAGTTGATCCATGAAAAGAACTGAACCTTAAAAACAACAGACCTGTGGGCTGGGGATTTAGCTCAGCGGCACAAGGGCCTGCCTTGCAAGCATGAGTTCGTGAGTTCAATCTCTGGTACTGATAAAATAAAACATAAAAAACTGTCTTTAAAAAAAAAAAAAAACCAGACCCTGAGGCTGATACTTGGGGCTCCCAGAGGAGCTGGATGACTAACATCACTTTCTACCACTGTGGAAAGTTAGGCCACAGTTAAAAGAAACTGCCCTAAGAGACCCATTTTGCAATATCATGACTGCAAACTTGATCACTGTAAGTGAGACTGAACCCTGAAGCAGAAGCCACAGAGCTCAGAGTTGTCTCTCTAGCTGGTCTAAAAAGACTAAAGGGTCTACTTAAACAGAAGCTTTCTTTCTCCAATAAAGACAGCTTGATTTCTCCAATAAATAGACTCTGCTCTTAACCTCCCTTGTTCCTAGAAATCATTCTTTGATTTTAGAGAACACACTCCCATTTAGCAGTTTGAGAATTTTTTCCCCCTATATCAAAAGAACTGGTCAAGACAAGTGCAAAAAATGGCAAAATTTTACATGTACTAAAGGTATTAAATGTAGGAAAAGAAGTGTGCTCTGCAGAGTGAGTACAGGCCAATTAAAAGTAGGAAATAAGTATATTTTGTAGAGTGCAGAATGGGCCACTGAAAGAGCTTATGAAGGCCATGAGGACAATGGTAATGGCCTTTTATATCCCCCAACCCTCATGTTGATGTCATATCTAGATCATCCTATCAAAAACTGGCTTGATCTCACACCAGAAGAAATGAAAATAACAAACAGTTTTTGATTGGTCCAAGATGTAGGGCTTGGAAGCCTTTTCTGAACATGCATACTGGCTTTCCATGATTGACAGGTCATGCCTACTTATCCAGCTGGCTCTCCATGACCCAACCTCCCACGTCTTTTTCTCCTAAGAGATATAAACTTCCATAATTCTTTATGGGATGATGAGGGTGTGGCAATATATGTTGTCATATAGCCATTTCCAGCTGAAAAGAGCCCTACCTACTAGGGATTCTGTTCTCTCCAATTACCTTGGTTCATTGACTGGGTTGAAAAACTTGTCAGAAGACAATAAGAAAGGAGCCATTGCCTATATGTGAAGATTGGTTAAGTTGTCTGCTGTATAGGAGAAAGCCTGGTAAATTTGTGAGGGGAGTGAAGGGTTGCACTCTAGATCACCAACTGAAGCCTTGAATGGATAAACTGTATTATTAGGTTAAGAATTCAGAGCCCAAATATGAGAAAGAGCAGATCAAAATATTTTCTGGTCTGTGATAAACTGTGAACAGGGACAGATCCAGTAATTTGGGACCCAATTTTTATTTCTACTCTTTCTGTGGAGAAAACATGGCAAAGACAGACTGTCAAGAGCTTGAGAGCCAAAGCTCTAGTAAGATTACTCACATTATAAATCTAATGAAAACTGGAGTTCCAATACAGGTACCCATTTAAACTGTGGTGGGTGAGAGGTCATTACTGACTCTACTAATCTTGCCAGGAGCATCACTGAAGTCTTTTTTTGAAGAGGATACTCAGATTTTCCCAAAGTTGACAGGAATAGCTTTCTTTCTTAAAGTGGTACCTGTTGTGAAACCTGTCTTTCAACATCCTTCTCAGACAAATGTGGTTCCATTAGTGAACCACATTTCCTCAAGGTCTTGAAGGGGTAGATCTAGAATTCAAAGTTACGATACAAACTTACAGTGAGAAAAATAGGATGGGATTGGCAGGAAAAGAAGGCATGAGGTTCAGTGGAACAGAAGAGATGGTGCAGAGACAATTCCACGTACATTTGGTTACTTGATCTTTGACAAAGGGGCCAAAAACTGACACTGAAGGAGAGTTAGTCTCTTTAACAAATTATGCTGAGAACAATAGTTATCTACATACAGAAGACTGAATCTAGACCCATATCTCTCACCATGTACTAAACTAAAATCATAATGAACCAAAGAACTAAATATTAAAACAGAAATACTCTCCTGGAAGATAAAATACAGTAAAACTTTGAAGACATAGACATAGGCAAGGACTTTCCAAGCAGAACCCCAGTTGGATAGGAGATACTACCAAGAATCAAAAAATGGGATCAAATCAAATTAAAAAGCACAGCAAAGGAAACAACCAACAGATTGAAGAGACAATCTACAGAATGGGAAAAAATTTTTCCAACTATTCCTTGGACTGAGGACTAATGTCTAAAATCGGTAAAGAAAAAATAAAACATTTCCCCAAACCAATCAAAAATGGACAACTGAAATGAATAGACACTTCTCAGAAGAAGAAATACAAATGGTCTATAAATTCATGAAAAAATGTTCAACTTCTCTGACCATTAGAGAGATGCAACATTGAAAGAATTGCTATCATGAAGAAACCAGACAACAACAAAATTTGGTGAGGCTGCAGGTTAGGGAGATACTTTTTCACTGTTGGTGATATATAAACTAGAATGATCATTATCAAGATCAATGTGGAGATTTCTCAAAAAACTAAAACAAGAAATTTTACTCAACCAAGGTATTCCTCTCCTAGGTATCTTCCCAAAATAATTAATGACATCATATTACAGTGGTACATGTATATACATGTTCATAGCAAAACAATTCAAAATGGCTAAATCTTGGAAGCAGCTGATATGTCCATCAGCAGATGAACTGATAAAGAAAATGCAATATTTATAATGGAGTCCTACTCTACCATGAAGAAGAAGAAACAGGTTATTTGTAGGTGTCTTAGTTACTTTTCTCTCATTTCTGATACAAAACACCCAATACCCAAAGTCGAGGGGTAAAGGGTTTATTTAGCTCACAGTTTGTGGAGGTTTCAGTCTTAATTGGCTGACTCTGAAGCAGGATGGCACATGACAGAGGAGCAACAATTCATGGCAATTGGGGTGGCAGAAGACAGAAAAAACAGTAAGAGCAAAAGAGTGAGCAAGCCTTTTTGTATCCCTCATACTGTGTGCAGGTTACCCATCCTAGGGAGGATGTAGCACTCACAGCCTTAATCTTAGCATTAGATAGTGAATGAAACATAAACTCTAGAAGCCTGTTCCTATGACTACCTGAGGTTTTGGGTGACATCTAGACAGAAATCATAGAAGTAGGAAAATGGGTGCACCCTGAAATCATAATGTTAAGTGAAATAATCACACATGCCCCTTTAAATATTGCATGCTTTATCTTACTTGAGAATCCAAAATATAAACAAAGATCAAAATAAAATGTAGATGACAAGCAAAGGTTTTAAAGAAAACATTGAAAACTGAAGGACAAGGGGGAAGGAGGATAAGGGAAAAATGTAGCTATGAGGGAAAGTATGGGAAGGGAACATAAAAAGAATAAAGATGTGCTATGTACATGTACTAACTCCTCATGATGAATGTAAACATTGTGCACTGCAAACACATACTAATGAAAAATATTTTGAAACACTAAAATGCTTCACAATATACTATGTCACCATAGTGGAATTAAATGAGAAGAAACAAAAATAAATGAAAAATGTCCAAACAATTGAAACTTAACTAACATACTTCTAAGCAATCAACAGACCAGAGATCATATTGCAAGGGAAATTAATATTTTGAATTGACTGAGAATGAAAATACACCATATTAAAATTTTGAATGCAGTAAAGTAGAAAATTTATGACAATATTTCCATTAAAAGCAAATAAAGATCTCAAATCAAAGGCTAAGCTTCACTTTAAGTAACCAAAAAGGAAAATTAAATAAACCCAGAAATAGGAGAAAGGAAATAATAATGATGAAAGCAGAAATCTAATAAACTAAAACTGGAAAAAATAATATAAAATATTAATAAAACCAAAAGCTGTCTCTTCAAACACATCTGTCAGGAACCCGGCCAAGAGTCCCGATTGTCAATATTGACAACTCCGCCAAGAGTCCCAATTGTCAGTCTTAAGAATGTCACGAGAAAAATAAAAAACAGAGACAAGTAGTATAAGTTATATGTAGCTATCACTTTGGGGTAGATTTTTTAATCTTGTAGCTACATTAAAACTTTCACCTATTTTATCCCAAATTCTCATATAAACTGTGCCCACTTTGGGAAAGAAAGGATAGAATTTAGGTAACTGATAGAGTAATCTAAAAATATGTTTTGATGGGACTTTGATGCTTGCATCATTTAACACCTTCATAATCAACTGGTTAAATTCTTTCTTTTCAGTAGATAAAGGATACAATGGCCCTATAAGTACCTTTGAGAAACAGCCTCCTACAACAGATTTCTATTTGCTAGTTGCATCTCAGCTATATAATTTGGAAAATGCTCCACTTATCTTTAATTTGCTCATGCAAGGTCCAGTGGATTGTCAACACCTTGATAGTGGTTGCTGTGGCTTGAAGGTCGTGAGTTCTGTTCGTGTTGGGCACCAAATAGTGAAAACCTGGCCAAGAGTCTCAAATGTCAATATCAAGGACCCGGCCAAGAGTCACAGTTGTCAGTCTCAAGAATGTCACAAGAAAAATAAAAAACAGACACAAGTACCACATTCCAACAATGTTTGGGAAGTCAGTGTCTCTGGATCCGACTTCTTCCACTCCCCAAACAGCCACTATTTTTTGGTCTATACAGCGATAGATGGGTCTAGAAAAGGACTACAATTCATCCAAAGACTCTGACTTCAGAGGGTGTAGATAATCTTAAATTTGAAGTATCTTGAGCCTAGTATAATCTTATGATGATTTAAGAAGGTATAAACAATCTAATGCTTAGAAGTATCTTGTCCTTGAGTATAATCCTCAGATGATTTAAAAAGTCTTTGTAAATGACCTTACGCTTGGAAGAGTCAGTGGGAAATCTCAGATAGGTGGTAGCAATAAACCCAATTCTTCCTTTTATCCCGTAGGGAACAATACAAAACCAGTCACTGTGAATTTGTGGCCCCCAACGTATCCCCCTTTTTGTTTTTATAATTGAAGCAGTTGAAATAACATATAGGATATACATATTTTGTATGTACTTTTCTGCTGGGTATTTAAGATCATGCTAAAATGAGACCTGTGTTAATAAAATTTCCCTTCTTTGCTATTTATTAAGGTCAGTTAAGTCTCTTTAGGAATTACCTTGGAACCATGCACAGCATCTCTTAGTGCATCAGTCAGTGTCAACTGTTTGGATAAGTCATGGCCATTGCTTGACCAAATTGCTTTCCATGAAAGCTTGTGAGACTGTTCTGTCCCTGGTGACTCTCTTTAGGCACACTATACTCTGATGATCACTTTCTTCTGTGGTCCCACAATCTCCATGATCAGAGGATCAGGGACTCACCAAATATAGCATGTCACAGCAGAGATTCTCTTATGTACTGGATTCTCATTGACCTCAGAGGTCTAGGGCCAAATTACTGGATTTTTCTTAGCTTGTCTATCTTTCTAGTTTCTGGTTTCCAAATCTCAACTGTTGATCATCCAGAAGAAAAGACTGATAATAGTACAGTGTAATAAGACAGTAAGCTAGACATTACTACTTATCTGAATATCAAGCATCTTAGAACATAAAATAGAATCATGACTTTTCATCAACCATGGATTTCCTAGCATTTAAATCCCCATAGAATGTTAACAGTTGCATATTTTACACAGAAAATTAGAAATCAGAACTATACATATTATTGTATCATGATGATTATGAAATTTTTGTAACAATCTGAATTTGTTTTGACATAAAATACCCTTTTTAGTCAATCATCCCTAACTAATACATAAGAAGCTTTTATCTGACTTACTGACCTTTAGTGGAATGTGAAGCTCGTAAGTTTTTGGTATCGGCAGAGGTCTAAATATGAAACAAAAGTCTATTACCATAAATAATCCCCATTTTACAATTTGGGAAACCTGTACATCTGGAGACATGAATACATTTAATACATCATGGGGTTAGTAACAATTAATTGTCATAGCTTCATGAAAACCTTTCTATCAGAGCACCTTTAAATAAGAACTTTATTGTCTAGAAAATTTAATCTTTTGACAATGGCCAATGTGAGAAAATCACATTAATATATTTTAAAGAAAATTTATTTAGGTGTCTCCAATGAGGTTATGGAGACTACTGGGGTTCCCTTATTAATGAACAAGGACTAGAGAAATTTCTCCAGGCAGTTGCTTCCTTAGTCATCAATTGGAATCTTTTCCAACAGTTTCCAAAAACCAGAAGGGTTCCCCCAAAAATTCAAAATTGCAAAAGAAAAAAAAAAGAAAAAAGAAAAGAAAGAAAAAGTTATTTTTTGAACTCAATTATAATAGCTGTTATAGAATGAATAGACAAAACAAAGACATACAAAACAGTTTTGGCTCACTGCCCTGGTAAATGGCTGTGGTCGCCCCAGGGAGAGAACCATCAGCGTCTCCTGAGATCCATGCTATGTTGGAATTTAGGGTATTGGGAAACCAAGCAACCATCTTGCCACCCTGGTAAGCAGCTGTGAGCCTTCCAGCATGCACTGAGAATCAAACATCATCCTCTGTCCCGCCCCCAACCCGCCATTAGCAAGTGGGAGCCAGAGATCTGAGCATGTCTTGGGAGGATGACCATATGCAATATAGCAAATAAGGGCAATTTCCTTCTACCATCTCTTTGTTGGCAAATATTTTTATCACTGTTTTGCTTTGGTCTGATTAATGGTATTGCTCTATTCAATATTCTATTTTGATACATTTTATAATATTCTGTATTTCCTTTGATTTTGCTATACCTGATTGAAAGAACAACTATTGTGAAGATAATGAGATATACTATGGTACCTATTACTGTTATCCTGGTAACCTGCAGTGAAGTTCTGTACCAATTTCACTACATTGTCTCAATTGCCTTTGTTCTGTCTTGTTCTGTTGTATTTTACTACCTTCAAAATAATAAAACAGTTTATAAAACCACAGTGCACTCAAATATATTTGACCAATTTGAATTACAATGACTGTTTTTTAAAAATTTTATTTACAATGACTGTTTTATAATTTTCATATTTTTAAGTATAAACAGGCTAGTCAGGACATTTTTATAAGTCTATTAACTGAGATCTCTTGTAATGAGAATTAAAAGGAATAAAAACTTTTTACGAGGGTTGTAAGCTGATGGCCTGATTGGAATTTCCAGCTATACTGGTTACTCACTGTTGTTTTGATAGCTGTATTTATAGGATAGACATATCTGATGGCAAAACTGCTGTTTTTACAGCCTCATGTAACTGTTCCTGTTAATGGGACAGACTGTTAAAGTCAATTTGAACTATGCCTAGTGGGTGAATATTGCATCAGTTAAGAGAGCTTGCACTGCAGAAAGAATTTTTTCAGGTGATTGAACTAAACCCTGACTGTTCATTAGGTGGCAAATCTGATGAGTGGTCTGCTGCAGGCCTTCCCTGGACAGTGAACAATGTGCTTCCAGGTTCATTGTTTTTAGTCTTGGTATAGGGTTCAATGGTTTGCATAGAAGGATTGAATTCTGATCAAGGTGTTGTTCCAGAGTCCTTTTCCATTGAGTAAGAGGGGAATTCCTGATGCTTAGGTGCTAAGAGGTGTGAAACAGTGTTTTGAGGTCTCTCTGTGCTTGACAGTGATGCTGATGATCCCCTGAGGAGCTGGCCAGTCCGTGGGCCTACGCATTAGGACAGAATCCATAATGTTTCTCTGTCTCATGTGAGAATACATGTGTATCCTCTGCCCCAATTTAAGAGTGATGCTGGACTATTCCAAACACTTGTTTGGAGGGCCCACCAAGCTACAGGGGCTAAAGATCCCTGAGAGTGGGTAGATTCTTGTGCCCAATGTAACATGGTTGGTGGCAAATCAGAACTAGGAGCAGGATTCAGAAAGTTTAGAACATATGTAGCAAAATTTAAACACATTTGAGGAGAGTTCTGACCTTGTATTCCTCCTTTCTTTTGTTTAGCTAGCTGATTTTTTAAATTTAAGATGAATGCATTTAATTATTGCCTGACCTTGGGGATCACAGGGGATCCCTGTAACATGCTTTATGTTCCAGTTATCGAGAAAAGTCTGAAAATGCCTGCTGATATAGGCAGAACCGTTATCAGTTTTTGTTTTCTGTGGCACTCCTAATGTAGCAAATGCTAACCCACAATGCTGTATGACATGTTGACTTCATTTGCCTGAATGACAAGTGGCATGGATCATGTGTGAGACGGTATCTATAGTGACATGACTATACTTAAGTTTGTTAAAAGAGACTATATGGGTAATATCCATTTGCCATAACTGATTGGTTCTAAGACCTCTAGGATTGCAGCCCTGTTGAGGAACAGGCCTTGGAATGAGCTGGCAGGAAGGACATGACTTCATTATCTGTCTAGCTTGAGTTCTCGTAATTTTAAATTCCTTTCTCAGAGTTCTAGAATTTTGATGAAAAACTCACGGGATTGTTTTGCTTTGTGAAAAGTGGAAATCAGGTTGACAAGAACATCTGCTTTATGCTTTCCCGTTGATAATGGACCTGGGAGATTAGAATGGACTCTAATATGATTGATAAAGAATGGAGGAGTCCTGTTAAGTATAGCTTTCTCTAGTTTTAAAAATAGTTGTAATAAAGTCGGCTGAATAGTGGATTGAATAGAAATGGCTTCAATCTTTTGGGTCAGATATACTGCATAAGAGGAGTCACAATATATTAAGGGGTTGGTCTGAAAATTGTTCTAGAACATACAAAATAACCTTGATTTCTGAGCACTGTGCTGAATTCCCCTTCATAGAGAGGGAATACTGGAAGAAGCAGCTCCGGATAGCTGCCTTCCCCTTAGAGTAAAGTAAGTAGGAGCCCTTGTCAACGGCTTGAAATGAGTGACCTTTGGGAGAATAACAGAAGTGTGAAGGAAGAGTTTTAAAGGAGAGTCACTAGAGTAGTGATTATCTATTGTCCCTAGGAACTGAGCAAATGCTACCTGACAGAATAGGGCAGTTTGGAGCAATGTCTGTCTCTGTTGAGCACCTAGTGGTACTACAATGACAGCCAGATAATGTCCAAAGAGCTGACATGCTCTATTTCTTCCCATAATCACTATTTTTGCTATTTGTTCTACATACAACTATAGAGTTTATACAAGTTGACTTGGTAAGAATAGTCATTCTGTAGGAGAAATAATCTTATTAATCCATTGTCCTAACGTTCCTGAAGGAGAATGAGGCATCTATAACATGAATAGATAAAGAACTTGAGTAGTATCAACTCTAAAACATTGCCCAGGATGCAAATATCTTTTAACTAATTACAGTTTTTGTCTGGCCACTTCTGTGAGTTTCCTGGGAGAATTTAAATCTTTATTATCTTGAAGAATATTATACAAATTTTATAACTGATAGGTTGCTATGCCTAATTTGGGCCTAAGCAAATTACTATCACCTCACAGTTTTTGGAAATCATTTAAAATTTGTAGATTACCTATCCTTATCTGAATCTTTTGTGGTTTGATTACCCTTTCAGAAATAGAACCCAAATAACTGTAAAGACTTATCTTTTGTACTTTGTCAGGTGGTATTCAATGGTCAAAAGCAAGTAAATCTCTCTTGAATTCTTCAAATAGCATTAATAAGTTAGATATAGAGGACATAGCAAGTAAGATGTCTTCCATATAGTGGGTAATATTAACTTGAGAGAACTGAGTTCTACATGTTTTCAAAGCTTGTGTTACAAACAACTGGCACAGTTTGGCACTATTTTCCATTTCCTGTGGAAGACCAGTCCATTGAAAATGTTTGGCTGGTTTGTGAAAATTAATGCTAGGTACTGAAAATGAAATAAAAAAGTCAATCTTGAGGAGAGAGTGAGATATTAAAAAACCAGTCCTGAAGATCAATAACAACCATGGGCTAGTGCTGTGGGATTATAGTAACACTACATAGACCCTGTTGTAATATCCCCATTGGCAACATGCAAGCATTTATAGCTCTCAAGTCTTGTATTAATTTCCACTTGCCTGATCTTTTTGGAATTACAAACACAGGGGTATTCCATGGACTAACAGATGGCTTGAGGTGACCAAAGTGTAACTGATCTTCTACTAATATCAATAAGATCTTTAACTTCTCCTGAGTTAGGATCCATTTAGGAACCCATTTTAGCTCTGTAGTTTTCCTTTGAATTGGCAGTGCAGAAATAGGTGGAGAAGTGCCAATGGCCCTCACTATAAATTTGACTCATATCTAATTCTAGTTCTACCTTGTTTTATTAAAGGCTCAACTAGAAGTGTACAAACCTGTAAGTTCTTGCTCAAATATTTGTTTTGTTGGCATTTCATATTAGCTTTCCTCTTATTAGCAGATGATATGTTCTTCTGAGGGGCAGAAGTAACAAGGACAATGTGCCACTCTCCTATAAGGTCTCTTCCTCACAAATTGATGGGAATGGGTGCAATGAATGGTGTTATAATGCCTGTATCAGCTTTAGGACTAGATGTTGGGATATAGCCTATGCCATGAGTGCAGAAGTATGAGTGTTAGATCCAGTATTTTGGCATGCTTGTATGGAAGTAGATAAGTCTTTAGTATGAAACACTGGGGCAAAAGCTTGTTTACACTCCTCATTGGCACTCTCATTTGCTAATTGATAAAGAAGTATTTTAGCTAAATTATCATGAGAAATCTGTCTATGGCCTCTTGCAATCTAGCTACAACTTAGGTATAAGTTGCTATAGGACCTTGGGGTATCTGTGTAGACAACTTATTGGCTGTACCATCTTTTGGGACAGAAATCCATGCTCAGTTTAGTAGTTCTTTGCACTGTGTGAAGAGAAGGGGCAGGGCATGTGCCCGAACCTTTAAATTAGTGTATCTGCCTATGCCAGATAACATTTCCTGAGTAATAGCTTGTAAGCTGTCTTGATTATTCTGAGCTTGTTCTGAAATGAGTGTCTTTAATGTGATTCAAAATGTAGGCATTGTGCTGATGATAGACATGTGCGAGCAAGATGGGTTACATCACTTGGCACTATCTGGAAGCCTTGAATTATGTTATCTACACAACCAAGAGTATATGGACCCTGAACTCCATTATCAAGCATGCTCTGCCTCAATTCTTTCAAGAGTAAAATGTTAAAAGCTGTGTGTTTATTGCATTTATGAGCTGGGTCTTTTAGTTCTGTCTCTACTATGGTTGGCAAGCATAATGCCTGTGGATATAGTCCATGCCACTATACCTTGGCTTCCTTGGGGGAGGGGAAAGATGAGGATTATTTCTGATCTGGGTCCTTGGTATGGGCAAGGGGTATACTGTAGGATGCACAGTAGCAGAAGAATTATTTTCCAAATGAGGTGCAGAGAACAAATCTGAGTGTGTGGGTAAATTGGAAAAGTTTTGGATTTCATTACAAGTGTCTTGCACAAGTGAATATATTTGATTATCCATATCTTTTAAACATGCTTCTTTTTAGCTAGCAACCCTTTGGGAGTCTTATAATCATGGTTATCTGGAGTTTTTGTTCTATCAGACCTCTTTTCCGTTTTATTTGCCTCATTCATAATCATTTTGTCAGCACAGGTAGAGAGTATTGTAATGGTAACTGGCTGTTGGTCTGCTTTATTTTCTAGGTTATGTTGCAGTGATGAGAGGGCCATTTTCAACAAGTTATATGTAGCTATCATTTTGGGGTGGACTTCTTTTTTATCCTGTATTGTAGCTACATTAAAACTCACACCTATTTTATCCCAAATTCTCATATCTTGCATGCCCACTTTGGGAAAGAAAGGATAGAATTTAGGTAACTGATAGAGTAATCTAAAAATATGTTTTGATGGGACTTTGATGCTTGCATCATTTAACACCTTCATAATCAACTGGCTGAATTCTTTCTCGTCATCAGATAAAGAATACAATGGCCCCATAGTTACCTTTGACAAACAGCCTCCTACAACAGATTTCTACTTGCTAGTTGCATCTGAGCTACATAATTTGGAAAATGCTCCACTTACCTTTAATTTGGTCATGCAAGGTCCAGTGGATTGTCAACACCTTGATAGTGGTTGTTGTGGTTTGAAGGTCATGTGTTCTGGTCATATTGGGTACCAAATATCGGGAACCTGACCAAGAGTCCTGATTGTCAGTCTCAAGAATGTTCTAAGAAAAATAAAAAAACAGAGACAAATATCATATTCCAACAATGGCTGAGAGGTCATGTCTCTGGATCCAACTTTTTTTTAAATTTTATTTTAAAGAGGGTAATATTAAACACAACTAAACAGAACATAAGAAAGCAATGTAAGAGACAGAATTCAAAGCAAGACAACCAGAGATCTTCACTATCTATCATATTTCCTCTTGTTTTCTTCCAAACAGTTGTCCATATCATCACCTACAGTGAATTCATACAAAACAACATAGTATAAAATTGATCCAAACAGGATGATGAAGCTGTTTTAGGTCTTCAAGACCAGATAATAAGGAAGTCAACAATGTCTGTCATAGTGTCTCTCATTCTCTTCAAAATAGCTGTCCATCACATATGTTGAAATTAATTAAAACAAAACAGACTAAAATCACGCTGAACAAAGAATAATATTGTTGCTGGATTTCACATCATAATGCTACGGAATCAGCACTGGGTACTGTAGTGTCTCTTTGTCTTCAAAGTAGTTGTCCATTTCATCATGCATTATATAATCAGTTCTCATAAACTGTTTATAAGTTCTATGTATGCATGAGCCTCTATATCTATCCTTTCTGTGTTAGAGGAAAAAACACAACAAAGCAAGGCAAAACAAAGCAAATTCCTAGAAAAACATGAAATGAAGAAGTCATAAAACCACAATACAAGGTGATCTACAATGGTTACTATGATGTCTTTTGTTATCTTCAATAGCATTGTCTATATTGTCAGGCATAGTAAAATTGAACATAGCAGTACAGAACAATATCAATAAAAACAAAACATTGGAGACATTATAGGACTTCAAAATCAGGTAATAGTCAACCAGAATAGGCATCATTGTGAATCTTATTGTCTTCAGAGTAGTTGCCTATACTCTCAGACTTGATACTATCAAACATAACAGATTCGAATAAAATCAGTCAAGACAAGACAGTGATCTAACAAACCAAATTCAAATAAGATCAGTCATAATAAGACAGAGTAATTAATACAGGGTTTCAGATTAAGTTAATAGGAAATTAAGGATGGTGCCCATAGTATATCCTGCTATTTTTGGACTAGCTGTCTTTGCCTTCAAGTCTAGTACAAGTAGACAGATTGGAAAAGAATACAACCAAACTAAACAGAGTGATAAGAACAATGTGGGTTTTAAATCATGATACACTATTAACAATGTCCTCTGCCTTCATTTTTTCAGAAAATTCCTCCCCTTTCACTCTCACAGGGTGCATTGTACATTTTGGATACCACCAACTCCTTTAGTTTTTAGATTAGGGAGGCAATCCACTATTTATGTAAGTGGTTCTGAACCTTTTTACTCCTGAGCTTGATCTTAAGTTGTATTCCTTTACCTACAAAAGCCTCAAGGTTTTCCTTCCCCATAGCTGAGTAGTTCTCCACTGCACAAAAGTGTCATGTCTTTCCAACCTATCTGCAGCTGCTTGGCAAGATACCCCTATTTTTCTCTGGTTCCCTATCACATAGAGCATTATTTTCTCATCTTTGACTTTCAGTCCATAAACCCTCTTTCAAGGTGATTATATTTCCTATACAGAGCATCTCAGTGGACCCTATCTCCTGATCTACTCTGCCTGTGTTTTTGTTGGTGTATCAAGGTCATCTATGTTAGAGATTACAGCCAACCTTCTCTGCTTCATCTCTGCTATGTTATTTTTCTGCCATTAGTTGTCTATTTTCCCCTTCATTCCACTGTCTGCCCTGTTAATTGAGGCTTCTCTGCCACTGTTTCTGAACCCTAGTGTCTTTTTTTGTCTCTCTCTAGAATGTACTTCAGTATTTTTTGTAGGGATGGATTGGTGGTCACAAACTCTCCCCGTTCATCTTTGTCATGGAAGCATCTTGTTTATCCCTTAATTTTGAGATAGTTTTGCAAGGTACATCAATCTAGGTTGGAGATTATTTTCTTTCAGGGCTTAAAATACTTTGCTCCAAGCTCTTCTTGATTTGATGGTTTGTGTCAAGAAGTCTGTCATGATTCTGATGGGTTTTCCTTTATAGATGATCTGTTTCTTTTCTCTGATAGCTTTTAGTATTCTGTTCTTGAATTTCTGGGGTCTTGATTATTATATGTCTGGGTGTAGATCTGTTTTGCTTGTAGCTGGCTGGAGTTCTGTATGCTTCATATATCTGAATATCATTTCCTTTTCCTATGCTTAGAAAGTTCTCCTTGATTATTTTTGTGAATAGCCTTTGTATTTCATTTGTGTTTACTCCTGCTTCTTCACTCATATTTTTTATTCTTAAGTTATAGATCCTCTTGTCATCTTCTAGTCTTTGTATTGTTACTTCCTGGTTCCTTGTTATTTTTAAGACATCTTTCCTTTCACAATCACACATTGCAAACCTGTCTTCAAGTTTTGATAGTCTATCTTTAGTTTCTTTCAAGCAGTTTTGCCAGCTTTCCATGGAGTTTTTAATTTCTTGGTAATCTCTTTGAATCTGTTTCATGTAGTCTAGATTTTTTTTCTTCATCAAAGGTTTCCTTCCTTTTTATGTGCTCTTCCATTCTTCCATCTGTGTCTTCTTGAGAGGTACTTAGATTTCTTTTATTAATCATCTTGTATCTTACTTTACTTGTATTAGTATTTCAGTTTTGAGTTCTTTCTATAATCTCATGAAGATATTTCTTTATGTAAGCCAATGCTGCTTCCAATACTGCAGGTTTGCTCTCCTCAGTCTCTTCTGCGTTTACCTCTCCTGGACCCATATTGTTTGGGTTGGTGGCTGGAGACTTTCTTTTGTTTCTTCCTCTTGTCATGTTTCTGGTTTCTTCCAGACAGGTGTATAGTGGAGGTTCTAGGCCCTTTCTGTACTGATTACGATTACTCTGAAGTGTGCTGCCTAGGGATTGATGCCCTCTCCAGTTTGATCACTGTTGATCACTGAGGTACAAGCAGGGGTGGTGTAGGTTGGCCCCTCCCCTTTGAGCCAGTGAACCACCAGGGGTCTTCACCATGTTAGTGTGTGCCACATGGACAGAACTGGTTCTGGACAGCTTCAGGGAAAACTTTGTCCTTGGCTATTGGGTCCGTGGAGGGACTCAGTCCAACCAGTTCCCACCAATCTTCTCCATGCCAGGAGTGGCCAACGGAATCTGCTATGTTTCTGGTTTCAGGCCTGTCCTGCCTGATTCCAAAATGTTGCCCAGCCAGTCACCCCCTCCCATTGGAGGACAAAATTCCAAGCACTCACTGTGGGCCAGTGCAGATCTCCATGCTGGCTCCATTCTCCATTCTCCATGGATGCATCCTCCTGCCAAGGTCCTTGAGCTCGCCAACCCCTGACTTCAGCATGACTGTAAGTCAGACCGGCTCCAGTAAGAGTATATCTGGCTCCAGCCTTCCATCCATGTTTTTCTTTTCTTTTTCTTTTTCCTTAGTTTCTTCCTGGGTCATGAGAATCCCTCTCCTTTCATCTGGTCTTCTCTATGGTGTTAAATTCTAGTGTCTGAGCCGTTTTTCTCAGAGAGGTTCTTTACCTTACTATTTATCAATCTGCCATCTTGTTCATGACTCAAGAGAGACAGGGTCTCCTGAAGTTGCTCAAAGACTTGCACTTGGAAGAAAAGTGAATTTGGCTCTGTTTGATACAAAATATAGTCTTTCTTCTACTCTCATCCTAACCCTACTTCTTTCTCATTTTTGCTGCTTAATGAATGTTCATGAATATTTTAAATAAAACATTACGATTTTTGTGTATACCCATCTATCTATCATCTATCTATACACACACAGTCTCAAAGACAAGAAAGAATAGTCAAATTAAGAAGGAGAAGGGAGAGAAGTGGAAAAGTCTCTTTTCACAACTTTTCTGAACAAAGTGGCTCTAGTTAGCTCTCTGCACTTAAGCACTTATGAAGAGGAACAGACATTACGAGCATTCTGGCTCTTACTATACATACAAATCACCTCTGTTCCTTTCATGATGTTACTTAACACAATGGGCAGCAGCGTTTTATAACAGGCACAGCTCTTTTCCAAGTATTGACATCAGCAGGGCCAGGTGATTGCTCCTCTCAATAGTTCAACTGCCACTAGAGCCACAGGTGTCCCTTGCATGAAGAGGACAACTGTTTTCCATTCTGCAGCATCAACACACCGGAAGCCACTCTGTATGGGTGTTGGTGGAATGTAGTAAGCACGTTTGCCCCAGATCTTTAGCATTTCCCACTTCTGGTGGGAAATGCAAGCTGGTGTGTGTGCGGGATGTGTGGCTTTGAGTGTGTTTTCTGAGGGAATATTTGTTTTATCTCTTTTCTCATTAGGGTTTATGGATTTCAAGATTACAGTTCACTTCAATTACTTGTCTGTTAGACATCATTGCTGCCTTATTCATAAGCAGGGTGATGCCTGCCTAGTTCAACTTTTTAGGTGAGACTCTGAAAACCTACCTCTACTCCAATTTTTTTCTTTCACCAACCCTGAAAGGTTGCAGTAAATATCAAGATTATTAGTCTGGATTCATATTTCAGCACGATTTAAATTATTGACTTTTTAATAAGGAGCAGGACCTCTACGAGGGAAAGAGACTCAGGACAGATGAGTTTGGATGGCAACATTAAAGCAGAGATAGAAAGAGGGCTGAGAAGCAGCAGAGTTTGTGAAGTGTTTAAGGAGGCAGGTGATAGATGGGGACTACGGAGAAATGAAGAAATGTCAAATAAGCAAAGAAGATGCTGACAGTTTTGCCCACTCTCTAAGAAGAAAGCTACCTGATTATCATTGCACAACTTTAGGATGGCTTTTCAAAAAAGATAAATAAAAATAAATATTGGAATTGGTGTGAAGAAAAGGCCCTTGCACATGGTTGGTAGATGATTAGTGAAGTATGGGGCCTTTAAAAAAATTAAACTTAGAACTTACCAGATGATCATCAGTCCTTCTTTTCCAAAGGAAATGAAATCATCACCTAATAAAGATATCTATATAACATGTTCACTGTATCACTATTTAAATATAGTCAAAATGGAGGTAACCAAGCTGCCCAGGATCACATGAACAACAAAGAAAAAAAGTGGTATCTATCCACCATGAAATATTATCCAGCCTTTAAAAAGAAAATGACCTTGTTATTTGTAACAACACAAACAAGAACAGTATGCTAATAATCGAGGCACAAAATTACAATACTGTACTTCTATGTGGTATAGAATAAATAAATAAGTAAATAATCAAATACAATACATAAATGCTCAGTGGAGCAGTGGTTATCCAGGGGCAGGAAAGTAGAAACACATAGGTCAACGGGTAGAAAAGTGCAGTAATGTAAGATGCAAAATGAGAGATATATCTTATGTAAAACACAAACAGTTTAATTAATATTTTATCATATACTGGGAATTTGAATAATATATTTTAAGTACTCTACCACAAAAAAGAATTGCATGAGATATTAGATCTGTTACTTTGCTTGTTTGTAGCATATAGATATAAATAGGTATAGATATAGTGTTTACATCTTAAATATGTAGAGTAAAATTTCAAATTATTTTACCTGTTTCTTATAAGTTTCAGCAATATGATATGAAAATGATTTGGTAGTTGGTTACTTACTATCTGTATACCCTCTTGTTCTCACACTTTCAGTAATGTTTGTTGAAGAGCAGGAAATACTGAAGATGTTGGGTTTTAGTGATAAAGTGGAATGTGTCATCACTTTGAAGTTGCTTGTTTTAATTTGTCTTTATTTACCACAAGCGAGACTTGGAAAGCTGTAAACCCTGTATTTTTCCCCTGGCTGTGTTCCCGTGTCCATAATGATGTTTCTGGAAAGATCAAACTCAAGTCATGCCCCGGATATGAACACGACTAGAATATTATCTAAGAGTTTGTGCAAAACTCTCATTTTCTGAGAATACCCTTGAGTCTTCAGCAGGTCTGATTCACATTCTTGCAGAAGGTGAAGGCTGTTTTATTTTTTACTTTAACTAAGATCTGTACTTAATCAGCAGTAGTAATTGACCATGTCTTGGAATGGTAGAAAGTAGATGACTATACATATAAAGCAGAGAGATGATTTCCTGCAAAATCTTTTGTATAAATTGTGGACCTTGCTGAGCTCAAATAAATACTTTGAAATCCACAATGACTGAGAGTTTCTTCTGTGGTGTGTAGAGTAACAGTTTCTAACAGATGCTGACTTCTTAGGAAAGAACTTCAACCACCAGATCCTGAGTGAAGTAGGAGGAGGGCTTTCTCCCAGTCACAGAAAGTGCTGAGGATATGCAGATAATAACTACACATGGAAGCCATAGTTTACCTCAAATCCTATTAATGATGTGGCTAACATTTTGGGCTCTGGGGTCAAAATGAAGCAGGTTTAAATCCCATGAGTCTAAACAAGTTATTGACTTCTATTTTAGTTTTCTTGTCTGTAGAATGGGAAATAATAAGAGCACGTGAAGTACTTCAGTTTATTCTTGGAACATAGGCAGAGCTAACAAATGGTAGGTATTGCTATTGTCAGGTTTAGTCCTCTAGATTTTTGTTGACATCATCATAATTATTCCTTCAGTGGGTATCTCTTTTCCATGTACTCCACATGGGAAAGAGCGTTGCAGCTCAGCTCCACTCAGGCAAAGAGTAGAGACCCAAAGGCAGCATTCTAACTAACCTTGGGCCAAGATTAGGTTTCAGTTCAGTGACCCAACTCTGAGTAGTTGATATTAAATAGCTTTCTGGAAGTCTGTGTAGACAAGAATCCTAAGGTTGTTGATGGGATTAGCACAGTCAGGATTAATTGTTATTGTCTATCATGATGATGAGAGGGAGAAGGGTAACATTCCAGATTTGCCCGTTGGGCACTAAAAGTTGTGGATAATGGCTCGGATTTTTTTTCTTGACCCTTTTAAATAGAGCAGAAAAGTACAACAGTTCTCCTACCAGTCACACCAAAATTCTAACACCTCTGATGTTAAAAGAGATTCTTCCTGGCAGCAGGCTATAACCTAGTTCAAAACCAAGTGCTGAAAAATTATTTTGTTTTGTTTTAATTTTGTCCAGAGCTTCATAGCTTCCTTCTGGGCAAACAATTTGGCTGGTGGACATCATAATTTGGTAACATGGTGGTCCTCTCTTCACCAGAAAGGACAATAATGGCTTATATTTTCAGAGCACTTAATTTGGAAAAATGCCCTTACCTCCATTAGGATACTTATATTCAACAATTTGGCATGTAGCAAGCACAAAAGGAAAGGAAACCAAACTGGTGTGGGTATTAAGTTTCATTTCAAGCTCACTGATGACTCTAGCACATACGGTTTGTTTCTAAAATGCTGGCGTTTCACTTCGAGGATAACAGTATCTGCTCTTGCTATGAGCCTTCCTCTAGTTTCTTGACTCTAAATTATGTTCCTTTCATTTATGGTTCTTCTCCATGTCATACATGTTTGCCTGTTGTTAAAATATTGCCCTCATCTTCTTCAGCATGCCCAAGTATTTCTTCTGAGTCACTTATGAGTCTCAGGGCCAATTCTGTTCTCAAGACAAAACACCAAGGCTAAGATTAGTTCCAGTTTTGTGCTAATGATTTCAGATTCTTAAGGCTTAGAAACCCCTAAATGCTTCACAGATACCAGAATGGTCAACTAGTGGCCTGCGTAGAAGGCAAGCTCTCTATTCTTTTTTGTACCAAAAGGCCGTTTTCCGGTCCTCCTAGATAGCTTCTACTTCACAAGTGTAATCTATTTTCTCCCACTCATCATCTCAAGAGATTTGGAACTATTTTGCAATAAAAGATGTGTAAGTTTGATTCTCTCTGCCCACGCTACTCTCTGTTCAAATGGTTGAGTCAGTATTTCCTTTTTCCCTAATTCAGCAATGGGCCAGCTGGTTTTGTCTGATAGACTAAGACTCAATTAAGTGACCTCCTTTCTATTCACAAAAAATAGCTGAGCAGTTATTTAATTAATAGAATCAAAGGAGACTAGTGAAACAGATAAATTAAGACTCTTTCCTGTCATGGAAATATTTAGGACATTTCCATAAGAGTGACTTGTTTTCATTGTGAAATTTTAAATTACGTAATGGAGAGACTATGTTTTGTCCTCTATTAATTGTATGGCAACCTAGCTGAATCAATATTCTTAGGTGAGGAAACAAAAAATGTGACCTATTTTCTCAAATCCAAGAAAACAACTATTTAGGCCACGTGACCTAAATTGGGTTTTATATAATTGTTTTTGCTGAGTTAGATCTTGATATTATATCATCCTTTACATTACAATGTATTATAGGAAACAACCATATGAAGTAAAAATAAGAATTTCACTTTTAAGGTATAGATACAATTTAGATATATTGTCCACCTTGACTTAGTGTCTCTCGATGGTATCCTGCCTGACACATTTTGTGAAGCACCAAGTTCCATGACAAACAGGACTTCTCTTAGAGAGCCAATATATTTTCTCCTTGAAGAAAATAACAAATAATTGAATGAGTATTTTTTTATGTTGCATTTTATACTATTATAGGGAAGCACAAAATGTGTATTTCCACTTTAGTGTGAGACTCTGAATATGTTTAGTTGGAGCCGGAAATGGCTTAAGCAATGCAGACATGCACCATCTCATTCATAAGACTGGAGAGGGTGATTACTGGTATTACAGAAGCTGCTCACTGGTGTAACCACTGATGTACTTTGTTTCTACCAGTTTTAGCTTTTGTTATCAGGAGTGATGCGACCTGTCACCTATTTGCTGCCCAAAGAACTGGCCATATGCTCAGATTTGTGTTAAAGAAAGAGAAGGAATGGTGAATCAGCACTTTTTCTTCTCCCTCCCTATCTCACAAGGAAACAAATTTGTCCTGAACTAATCTAGTTATATCTCATTGTCATTTCTGAATTACATCATAATCCCCAAAAGAGAGATATTAGCAAAAAAAAAAAAAAGTGGGATGTTGGTACATGTTTATCATAAGTTTAACAATATATTTTTCCTGGTTTGTGTTTACAAATATTCTCATAGACAGTTTAAATCAAAGGAATTGAGAAAAGCTTAACAAATAGTCCCTGTATTTTCTCTGCGAGCTTAGCCTCTAGTTGGGAGGCAATTGGAAAATCAAATAATAAGACAGTAATGATATATATTGGTAACATATGATATAACTTGACAACACACAACAATTTTCTTTTTTTGTTTGTTTTTGAGAGAAAGTCTATCTATGTAATCCAGACAGGCTTTAAATTCACTATGCAACTCAGGCTGGCCTCAAACTCACAGCAATCCTCCTGCTTCAGCTTCTCAAGCGCTGGCATTACAGGCATGTACCATTATACCCAGCCTCATATGCCAATTCTTGAAGAAACACCAAGTGAGTGGTCTAAGCAGCAAATTCTGGAAGGTTCCACTCTGATTTAGGATGAATAAGATGGATTTTAAAGAGTAAGAGAGGTATGGCGAAGTTGGACAAAACAATGAAAAGGATAGTGGAATCTCTTCGTTCTTCATCAAACCCAGAACTACATGAGTTCTAATAATGAGATTTTTATTGTCTGAAAACACATTTGCCACCTACACCTGAGAATCACCTTTGGACTTCAGCAATGATTTCAGTATCCATCATCCATTAGTTTCCTGAAAATCAGGAGTCTAGTGAGAAGAAGGTGAAAATAGCATGAAAAGAAAAAAGCAAGGAGCTGATAAAAAAAAAATAAGAGTACCTACAAGACAGAGAAGTTGGAAGCAGGCAATCATCAGAGTTTTCACAATGTCTTCTCTGGTTCCACATTTATAAATACTGTCATAGAACATGAAGCCTCAGTGGAGGGAGGACAGCAGGGAATGATCTCTGAGGATCTGGGGTCCAGTTTTAGTTGACATTACTATCTGTAATCTTGGACCAACTGTTTATATTCTTAAATCTTAACTTTTCTCACCCATAAATTGAACGTGATCATTTCTTCCACACTGATGGGTGGAGATTATATAAGCTAATATCCCAGAAATAATCTGTGTAACCTTTAATAATAAATAACAAATTACATTTATTTCAGCAATAGGCTCTTTATGTAGAGCAGAATACTATTCCTGCACCAAAATGTACATGTGGTAACTCAGTTCAATGATCCCCATTGACTTTATTCTTAGTGTTAGGCCAGGGTCAGTAAGAGTACAAAGACCTCTGAACTAGAATGCAAAGATCAGATCGTCCACAGGTTGATAACTCCATTCTGGGGCTGTCCCATTAAGGAAAATTCTGAGATATCAAGATAAGTACTATGCATTCCAGGTATGCAGATAATTCTAACTCAAGTAGACTTCATATCCAAATTAAAAGCAGGTTTATAATGAGCAAGATCTTACCTTTCTATTTTGAGCAAATATGACATCACATTTGTAAACATGGAATAGATCTTTGGAGAAAGGTATTGGGATAAAGATAGCATGGTGACATTCAACAATGGTTCAATCTCTACATGCAAGATTTCTTCATGGAAAACTTAAATATAATTTTGGGAAAAATTATATTTAAAAGTTGTGGGCATCCTGCTGCTCTCCCACCACTTACTTCCTAAAATAGTTAACAGAGACCAGAAAATAGCTCATTCATATATTTTGAAGAAATCACCACATGGTGCCTAGACAGGATATAGGAACTTTCTTCCAATCCAAGCTATTAATATGCAATAAGAATAAGAAAATTACCCAATCAAGTTTAAAATAGAACTGAGAAGATGCCCTCCATTCTATTTTGGGGGAAAACCAATGAAGTAGGTACTGAGTTTCCAAAATGTTACATTTCATGTAACATTTACCATAACAACTTTGAAAACTCATAGGTGCCCATCTCGTTGGACCTATCCCATTAGACAAAGAGAAATACTCATCTTGCGGACAGCATGAGACTACGTCTGAACATGAGCCTAGCATGTTTGACTGGCTGGTTGTTAGTGTCCAAAGGAGAAATTCCAGACAGGGTGCTCATTCTCATTATTGTCTGTTGATCTGATATTTAGATGGAATAAAATGCTTTAAAGAAACACCTCAGATGGGAGACTGACACCAATGACCTAGTAGGGTAATCATTTCAATAAATCTTAAGTGCATTCAAGCTACTGGTTTCCTGAACATCCTAAAATTTGTAATTCTATTGCTACGAAAGAAATAAAATTTTATATTTATTGCAGTGTTCTGTGACACTCTTCATGGCTTAATGATTGTCTGCACACCATGAAAGAATAAGATCAACAAGTTTTTAGGCACTTACTGGGTTCCAAGATCTTGCAGACTGAAAGTGATTTAATCCTCACAGCCAGTCCAAAGGGAGGATGTTACCATTTCTCCACTGATAAAGTGAAACCTGTATAGGTTACTTCCTAAAATAGTTTTAAGTCAGTTTAGGAAAACTGACTTAAAATTCCTAAGAGATAGAGTCCTGATTATAAGTAAGTAGAACTTACTTATCTGCACTGATTTTGAAGATCATTCTTTTTTCACTATTACATACTGTCATTGAGTTAATAATTAAGACTCCTTAAATGTACACATGTATTTATATGCATTTATAGCACTTTCCATTGTCTGCAGAGCCTAGGAAATAGGGTTAGGGCAATTCTGGCCAATTTTTATAATTAACTGAGTGTTAATATTTTCTTTGAAACTATTTCTTAAAAAGAACCAATTTCCCCTCTTGATTTAGCAGGTTGTGATCACTGTCACCAACTTTTTCTCTGATCATACCAGTCTTCACCAGATATCTGCTGAAATGTCACCTAACTGGAGAGACCTCCTTCGACCACCTGTGATAAAACAGCCCTGTCATCCTCTCCCACTCTTCCTTGCTGCACTGCTCTATGCTTCGTGGCACTTACGTGATATGGTACATGGTTACTGATATATTACATACTTATTTGTTTATTTTTTATCAAAACCCCCTTAGAATGAAAGATCCATTGGAGAAGGAACTTCATTATATCCATCTTTTCCTTAGGGCCTAGTATAATAATTCACATGTATTAGGTACTTAAAGGATATTTCTAGGATGAATGAATGAGTGCGACTAAATATCAATTCTGGCTATTGAGTCTGGTTATTGTAAATAGCTCAGGCTGAATCTGTGTGTGTGTTATCCTAATGCCCATTATTTGGCACCTGGGGATGTGATTATTTATAATAAACCTGTTTCTTGCCTTATCTGATTCTTCATCATTCAAATAAACAAAAAATAGTTTCAGTAAATTAAGACTTCTAGCAAGTTGGAATCAGTCCATCTACAAAGTTACTCTCTATTTGAAGAGCTGAATTGGCTTCTTTTGTGCTGTTTTTCTCATTGTGTAATCTTTTATCCTGAGCATGCACCACGTAAATACATTCACTCCTGAACGAAGAACATCAACTTTGAAAACTACTCAATCCTAAGAAAGCAGCCCCAATTTTGGTAACGTTCTTTATAAAGAGTTTCCTGAAAGATGCGTATCTTTAGAGAAGTCATCCAATTGTGATTTACTTTCTTGCACTCTTTTTGAAATGCTGTTGCCAGCACAGTCATTACATTGCTGTGTGGTCATGTTTAACAGTATTTTTCATCCTCCTGCTTAACAAAAATAACTCACATGCCATTGTGTGCAAGGTAGGGTGACGATGACTGATCAGAAAGTGGTGGGGGATGAAGTAAAATCTATTCCAAATAATACTAAAAAAATTGGCATCACAAACAAGGATTTTCAATGATGAATTCAATAAATGCAATTGGTATAACAAAGATAATGTGCCTTTTTTTCCCCCAGTGCTTGGAATAAAGCCCAGGGCCTAGAGCATGGTATGGCAATTTCTTTACCACCGAGTTACATCCCCTGCCCTTGTGCGTCTGTTGAATGTTAAATAGACTCCAGCTGCTGTGTAAAACTAAATTGTATCTCTGTTTTTAGATGGATATGCCAATTGGTATGGAAATATTGATGAACTTTCAGAAGGTCTGAAGTCCTTGCAGAAAACCTTACTCTGAGATTCTGCATCAGAAAGAGAGGGAGTCAAATGATCCCTGGGTTCTGCAAACAGGTTACCAATCCTGGGTAACTTTGGACAAACTTCATTTTACAATAACAGTCAAGTCATGGCTCAGAGGCTTCTCGAGGGTCCCAGGTGCTCAGGTGGTCTATCCAGTTGTGTCCTAGCTCCCTCTGGGCTCTATGATGGCCACTCTGTTCACTCTCTGTGCCTCCATCTCAGGGGTCTTCTGACTGAGTCCCCTTGAGACTTGGGTCCTTGATGTCGTTCACCTGCAGTGTTGGCCTCCACACACTCTCACGGCCTGCTGTCTCACTTCCTCAGGACCTTGGCTCCACTCGCACTTCCTCACACACTTTGGCAGAATATCTTTCTAATGTAGCATCTCACTGTTGTCTCCTTCCTATTTCATTATTCCTCATAGCTTTTATCCCCCTGAGTTAGTATCAGGAATTTAGCTTTTTCTTGCCTGGGTTGCAGTTCCCTCATCCCACCTCTAAATGAAGAACATGAAGCTGCAAATGTTACTTTGTCCCATATGGAATGCCACAGTCTTGCACAGTGACTCACATATAGTAGATGTTCAATAGACACTTACTGAGTGTGGGAATGGATAACGGTCCTAAATTTCCCTTCAGTTTCTTTCTCATTGATTTGGAAAAAGGTCCACAAAGACTAAGTCAGTAGTAGATGCTAAATTATGAAATCTTAAGTTTCAAAAGCTGAGGTTTCCATGTTGGGAAAGTAATTATAGCCCAACCTGTAAACAAAAGAGTAAGTCAAGAAGGGAAAGAGGCTTTGAATACCCCCACTATCAATGCTCTACTCCTGCTGATTCTCTTCTTTTTAAATTCTCTTTTTTAGAAAGTCTTGAGTAGGTTTCTGTTTCTTTCAACCACAGAAACACTGACTAATACAAGGGTGAAATAAATTGCACCCCTAAATGAGATTTTGTGGTACTAGAGGGCAAAGAAATTACTGGTTCACATTTTGATACTCTTATCTCCAAGAATGTACCATAATTATTTCTAGTATTTATCTGCTGAACAATTAATGAATAAAAGTTTTTGGTTTGAAATTTAATTCTGGAATTGTGGACACAGTGACCCCCTAGTTCACCCTTCTGTTGGTGCAATTATTTTTGTAATCGCTATGTTTTTTCATCATGTAGCTACTCTGAGGCTACCACTGAATGTTCTCCTCAGTGCCCTTACATGGGACACATAAAAAGGTTCTCTTCCATAGGAAAACATTCTTCTCCCAGGCAGGGAAAATTCCACCAAATTCTGATGACAAGAAGTGGATTTTCAGGGCATTCTGCCAGAATGTGAATGTCTGTTATTCCAAAGTGACTCGAACCTTCTCTTTCATAATGTGACAGGCCTCATCAGCTTACCATATCTTAGAAGAATTTGCCTAATAGTTTGTGACTGCTCATGTTTTTAATCTGGAGTCAATAATCTGGCTTTCATATCAGCCAACAAATGGAAGTTCTTTCAAAGTTAAAAAAATCTTTCAGTTATTTTATGGAAGAAAATTAAGGTTTTTGGTGAAATACTTCATTGCAACAGTCACAAACATTGTCCCACTGGGTGAGCTAATCCATACATGAATACACAACTTCACTTTGTTGACATAAACCACAATCCCTTGTGAGACAGAATTTCATTTCGGTAGCTTGTTGGTTTCATCATGGACCCTGTGACACAATCTTCATGACTTCCTTTGGAAGTATCTTTTCTGATAAAATCCTCTGATTTCTTTTAATTTACTTTAACTCTTTTAAAATTTAATTTTTGTCATCCTTTTGACTTAATGATATTATGTTTTTCACCAAGAAGGGAATCTCTTTATCTTTGTACTTGTACCTTTTCAGTCCCTGCATGGGCTGCCATTTGAAACTCATCATTTAGTATTTTTTGTATAAAATAAGCATTCACAATGATTGTGAAATTAGTTACCCTTGCTTTGGGCTCTTATGTATCATTTCTTAATTGTTCTCCTCTCCTCTCACCAGCACTCCTTTTTCTGAGTTCATTGCAATTACTGACTAAGAAATCCTGATCTGAATAGTACAGAAAGGAGAAAATTGATATTGCCTGAGTCTTTTATACCCTGACAAATCATGGTCACTATTTGGAACACTAGCCCATATTACATTGATGCTCAGGGCCAATTATCTACACTAGCTGAAAACTAGGACAAGAACATAATAATTCAACCATTTGGAGATTGAGCCTATTGTTTCCATTTGTCATCACTCACAAGAACTGTTTGACCCAAGTTTTACTTAATTTGGTTACAAAAGTGTCCAGACTTGGAGTGGGGGCAGGGAAGGCGGTTCCAACTTTTCAGGCAAGACAAACAAATGTTGAAAGTAGAACGGCACTGTGTGCAGATGGTGATTTTGAAATCTTGAGACATGACTAAGAGATGGACATAGAACCACAGCAAGGCCTAGACTGGCTGTTCTCAAATCTAACTTCACAAACTTCCTTCAAGAATATCCTATCAAGCTACTTTAGAAGCCTAGACATTGGTGTCACCCCATTTCTCTTGCTGCTCTCCTGGTAGAAAAGGCTCAAACATAAATATTTTCTGCCTTCTTATGCCAACAGACATGCAATATGAAGATTCATTTCAGTTTTGGGTCAGTGTTCTTATGGTTAGTTCTACCTTGTTGTTCAACATAAGTATGGGTGTGGATTTCCCCTTTGGCAGTTGACTTGTGTTCTGTGAAAGCAATTTTGGTGTTTTCCTTGGAAAATGAATTTTGGATGGTTAGAATCTCTGGCAAGGGTTGAGGAGGCAACTGCCAAACGAAGTGAGATTGCTGGTTTGAAGAATTGGCTGGTGTGAGTTCTCATGGCAGGCTGAAGATGTGATCCCAATGTGTCACTGTTGCATAATTGGTAGGGAACCCCAGAGACATTATCAGCATCCCCGAAGCAGTTGACCTTAATTAGGCCAGCGGTACCTCTGTGGAATGTGAAAAGTCAGAGCTAGTGAGAGGGTACCTGCTTTTCTCAGGTGGCAAAAACTGGGAAAGGAGAGACTTAGACATTATTGGTGATCTTATTTTCTACCATAAAGGAAAAGCTGGGTCACTGTGAGAAAAAGGGAAACTGACAATGTGAGACCAGAGAATCCAGGTACCATTAAACTCCTGTAAGACAGGTAAGGCAAGGACAGGCTGTTGGGACTGGCACTTTTGATCTCTACTTTTCAAGGCCTATTATTTTCCAGCTAGGTCTTGTTTTCAGGGAAACTCAGTATTTCTTTGATTATACACTTTGAAAATATACAATAAAACTCCTCTTTTACAGGCCTAAGCTAGGTCTAGTTGCTGTTTTGTGCTTGGGAGTCCTGTATGCTGTGGGTTCGGAATCGAAACATCACCCAGGCCAAATATCTTGATGATATTTGAGACAAGGGGTGATTTGTACCTATTCCAGTTTTTCTTTCCCAATCTGCCTGTCATAGTTGAGACAGCTGCTGGAAGGAATCACAATTATTTCTGATTCTGTGTTAGAGTTGGGACACAATTTTTAATAGAAAGTTTTCATAATAGCTCTTTTTGTGTTGGTTTTTGTGCTCATCAATAAATCTCATGGCCTCCCTCTAGTGATGATACAGAAGGCCCCCGAGTGTAGGGTGTAGGAGAACAGGGACAGACAAACCCAAATGTCCCAAGCTTCTCTACCTTCTCTCTTTTGCACCCATGAGATTATATTTTAAACATAACTATTACCTTCAAATGTTAGTAATGCCTTCCTTTGATCCTTTATAATATATAATATTTCCTAATTTTAAAATTTCAATACAGCAGATGATTGGTGAAAAACCAGTGCCATTCTCCTTTCCACATTTGCAGAGCATTCCATAGGCCACACTACTTGCAGCTCTTAGCATTTCCATCCTCCGTGCTTTAACTACGCAACATGCCCCATAGCAGACTTGGTAACAATCAGCTCCCAAAACCCACCGAGCAGTGAACAGTCCTGCAAGAGATGTGTTACTTAATCCTCCACCACTAGGTGGTGCTGACTGGCGTGTTGTCTTCCTTGGTGCGGTTTTTAAAGGCCTCAATCTGTCACTATTTGGTTGGCAGGAAGATTTGATAAGAGACAGCTGGGAATTTCTGAGGCTCCTCTGAGGCCTATTCCTTTGACTAGATGTGTGGGCTAGAGCAAGCCCCCATTGAATTTCCCCTTAAGTAAGGCTAAATGGCTTTTCACCTAGCTGTGTCAGAGGATGTGAGATCCCGGACACTACTCCACAGTCTCACTACTCCACACAGGCCGGCTCTCCTGGGGTTTGAAGTTTGCCCTGCTTTATAAAATCCAGGTGGAAAAAGGGCTTTTGGATAAGAGAGAAAAGAGATGGGCTTGGGAAACTAGTAGTGCTCACCCCACTATAACCTTTGCCCTTGGGCATTACATGTGATCCCAGGGCTATTCATGACACTTTGGCCCACCAGATTCCATTTCAGATATGACTTTTACTTTGAAAATGTGAAAAATAACCTCCTTAGGACCTTTGGAATAGTTTTATAGAGATATTGTTAAACGAAATCATGTGGGCAGGGGAAAATGCATTTATCAGGTATTGCATATATATTTTCCCAATAATCAAATCTTTTTTAAGTTTTGCAGTGTCAAAAGTACATAAAAATAACACTAAATACTACTTAAAGATATTTAAGTACTAAACACTAAAATATATTCTAATATGCTATATACTACTAAATATATACTCAAATAAAATATGCTAAATTTAATTTACCTTATTTAATAATTCTTAATTGTATATACTTTTTTGCCCTAGCAGTACAGTTGTTTTGGTGATTTGGTATTCTTTTTTTAAAAATTTTATTTAAAAAGAAAAAAAAAAACCAAACAAACAAAACAGAAAAAAGGGTAGCAACAATACAGAATTCCAAAGAAAAAAAAGAAAAGAACAACAACAACAAAAAAAAACACTAGGAAATCACTACTTGATAAGTTACATACTGTCATCTTGGAAATAGTTGTTCAAGTTACAAAATTAAAGCATAAAAAGTAGACATTCAAACAGTGAGACTGTTATCAGTTTTTCTCAACAATCTAACAAAAATAGTAATATGGTCATCTATCTTACACACTTAAACATACATGCAGTTATATCCTTTAGAGCACCTTCTTTTCCTCTCTTTTTTACAGTAGCAATTACACATTTTGGGTTTTCTTACTCCTACATTTCTTATTACTTTTTACACTAGAGAAACAATGTGATATTTATAAATATGATTCTTACTTATTTCACTAATGAGGATAGTCTCAAGTTGTCTCCATTTACCTATGAAGGCCTCAAGATCATCCATTGTATAAAAATACCACATCTTCTTCATCCACTCTGCGGTTGATGGGCATCTTGGTTTTTTCCAAGATTTAGCTATTACAAATTGTGCTGCTATAAACATGGGTGCACATATATCACTGTGATATGAACTTTTCAGTTTTTCTGGGAAAATACCCAGGAGAGGAATAGCTGGGTTGAATGGAACTTCCAATCCTAGTCTTCTGAGAATTCTCCACTTGATTTCCATAGTGATTGCACCAGTCTACACTCCCACCAACAGTGGAGCAGTGTTCCTTTTTCCCCCCAGAAGCCTCGCCAACATTTGTTATCAGCTGATTTCTTGATGGCAGCTATTTTTTCCGGTGTGAGATGATATCTCAATGTTGTTTTAATTTGCATTTCTCGAATGACCAGTGATGGTGAATATTTCTTCATGTATTTATTTGCCATTTGTATATCTTCATCTGAGAACTGTGTGACCATCTCAGCTGCCCATTTTTGGAGAGGGTCTTTGAATTTGGGGGGTTGATGTTTTCAATTCTTTATATGTTCTTGATATAAGTCCTTTGTCTGAGGGGTTGCTGGTTAAAATTCTTTCCCATTCTGTGGGTTTTCTTTTCACTCTGTTGGTGCTTTCTTTTGAAGTGCAGAAACTTTTCAATAATATGAGATCCGGTTGTTGATTCTCTGAAGTGTTTCCCGTGCAGTTTGCATTTTGTTCATGAATTCTCTGCCTACCCCTGTGTCTCCAAGACTTCTACCTATCTTATCTTCTAGTAGATTTAGTGTTTCTCTTTTAATGTTTAGGTCTTTGATCCATTTAAACTTTAGTTTTGTGCATGGTGATAGGCATGGATCGAGTTTCAGTCTTCTGCATGTGGAGAGCCAATTTTTCCAACACCATTTATTAAAGAGGCTATCCTTCCTCCAGTGAACATGTTTAGCCCCTTTGTCAAATATCAGGTGGTTGAGTGTCTTTGTACCTATACTTGCATCTTCTAATCTGTTCCATTGGATCTCAGGTCTATTTCTTTCCAGTACCATGCTGATTTTATCACTGTGGCTTTGTAGTACAGTTTCAAGTCAGGAATTGAGATGCCTCCTGACTTGCCTTTATTGCCCAGAATTGCCTTTGCTCTTCTAGGTTTCTTCCATTTCCAAATGAATTTTAGCAGTGTTTTCTCTAGATCTGTGAGGTATGTCAATGGTATTTTGATTGGGATTGCGTTAAATCTGTATAACAGTTTTGGGAGGATGGCCATTTTCACAATGTTGGTTCTTCCTAGCCAAGAGCAAGGAACAACCTTCCATTTTCTAATATCCACTTCAATCGCCTTTTTCAGCATAGTATAATTTTCAGTATATAGGTCTTTTACACTCTTAGGTTGATTCCTAAGTATTTCATTTCTTTTAGATGTTATTGTGAAGGGTGATATTTCCATAACTTCTTTCTCAGTGACTTTCTTGTTTGTGTACAGGAATGCTATTGATTTTTGAGCATTGACTTTGTAGCCAGCTACACTGCTGAATTTATTTAGGTCATTTGGTATTCTTTCTGTGACAAATTGTAAAATGCTTTTACCATACTTCCTTTCTTCCTAAGCATTCTCTTCTCCTTTCCATTTTTCCAGTTGTAATCAATGACATATCTTGTGCAGGTACCAGATCAACAGGCTGCCCTCTGTGGGTTAACATAGGTTCTGGATTTCTTTGCTGAAATTGTGCACACCAGTACTACCAGAAGACCCTGTTTACTTCCTACCCTCCAGGGAATCTGTTCCCTTCCATAAACCCATCCACATTCCTAAACACCCTAAGCCCTGGGGAAAACTTTCTGGCTTGCAACCCAGTAGAAGACCACATTCCAGAGTACAGTCACTTAGAGAATAGCTTTATTACAGATGACAAGTAAATAACATTAACATAATAAAATGGAGGGAAAGCTGAGAGTTATAGTCCCAAGGGTATCTTTTTTTAACCAAAAAATGAGAGGTCAAAAAGAAAAATAACAGACAGAACAGACAAAACTTTTTTTATCCTTAAAAACAGAAACTTGCTGGGTGTGGTGGTACATGCCTTTATTTCCGCCACTCCAGGAGTCTGGGATCTCAAGGGAGTTAATAAAACTTTGTCTCAAAATTTAAAAAGTAGAAGAAAAAAATAATGGGTCAGAGATATAGGCCATAGTTTTGTGTGAAAACCTTGGGTTTAATCTCCAGTACCAAAGGGGAAAAAAGACAGAAACCAAACAGAACAGAAACTCATTTCAAACTTACTTAAGCTTGAAATCTCACCAAACAGATAAGACCTGGAAAACTTCTGGACAATTGGATGCAGGCAGGACTCAAGCAGCCTTCAGGACTTGATTGCTGTCCATCTTTGCTTTCCTCTGTCCTGGCTCAAATCACAGACCTGCCTTCCCCATTCATTCAAAGCCTCCAGCAGATCCAGGCATTTATCTTCCTAGTTTCCAAGCAAGTGGAGTTTCTCTTTACTATGATACCTACAGAGATCTCGGAATTGCCTCTCATTGGCCAGCTAGTCTTAGGTCTCGTGGCTCCAGAAAGTTAATTATTATGACCAAAATGCTGAATGATCACATGTTACCGCTAGAGATAGAAGAATGGGTTGGAAGACTAAGCACACATGTATTTAGGAGTTAGAGTGTGAGCATTCCCCAAGGAAAGATCATGATGCTCTTAACAGTGTAAGTATGAATGAGCTCTGGGAGAGAAAACCAACAGACTTGTGCAAAGGGAGCTGATAGGGAAGAGAGAGTTGAAACTAGACACTGACTTACCAGATCCTCTTGTGACTCAGAATAATAGATACCCTCCTATTTGATGTCCACCTACCTACACAACCTTTATCTTGAAGGTTCTTTAACTCCCACCTGTTCTCAAGCAGAATCAGGGATAAAAGAGGTGAAATTTCTAAATTCTCTGAGGTCCTTTTTCTTACTTGTCAAGCCATTAGTTATGGAATTTTCTTCTGCTGCTTTCTTTCTTTCTTCTTTCTTTCATCTTATATAGGCCTAACATTCTAAATGCATTTCCACAGAAATTTATAACAGGAAACAATCACACATAGATAAATTTCTGTGCTTAGGTTGCTCTGATAGCTGACCTTGTGCTCTGGATTGAATATCTACTTCCACCCCTAAGTTCATATGATAAGATGTAGTCCCCAGTGTGAATATTTAGATGTTAGCTCTTCAGGGGATCATTAGGTTACAAGTGTGGAGACCTCAGAAATTGGGTGATCCCCCTTACAAAAAGGTCCCAGAGAGCTTTTCCCTTTCCACCATCTGAGGACACAGCAAGAAGCAGCTATGCATGAATCAGGAAGCCAGTGTTCCTGAGACACCACGTATGCTGGCACCTTAAGTTTGGATTTATCAGCCTCCAAAACTGTTGGAAATTTGTGTCAATTGTTTAAGCCATTCTGTTTATAGGTATTTGTTTGTTTTGCTTTTTCTGGTGCTGGGAATTGAATTCAAGTCCTTTGGATGGAGCTACATTCCTAGGCTGGGCTTGGACTTGGAATCCTGCCTCAGCATCACAGAATGCTGAGCTTACAGGCATGGACCATTGTGTCTGGCCAGTCTATATTTTCACTATTGTAGTCCAAATAAACTAAGATATCATGTTATATCACACACACACACACACACACACACACACACACACACACACAGTAGCTATGTTGTAAGTCTGGTCATCTTTTTCACCTAATTCCACTATAAGTTTTGAAAAGTGCTAAGGAATCCCAATGGACATCTTCCTTCCCCTATCGTTTTTCATTTCTCAAAAACAGACAGAGATCTTAATAGGGACAAATCACTAAGGATATGTCTTGTTACTTTTCTCATTGCTGAGACAAAATATCCAACACCCAAAATTAAAGAAGAAAGGGTTTATTTAGTTTAAAGTTTACAGAGGTTTTAGTGCATAATTGGCTGGCTCCAAGGCAGGGTGGCACATGGCAGAGGGGCAACAGTTCATAGTGGTGGAAGACAGCAAAAGCAGCAAGAGAGAGAGGATAACAAGCCTCTTTTTATTCCTTATATTGTATCCAGTCCACCAGGATTAGGGTGGTGCCAATCCAATCAGTGAACTAATCCAGTAATCACCCACCCTTAATCTTAGCATTGCATCATGAATTAAGCACATATTCTAGATTCAATCACCTCCAAGAAAACTCCATGACTGCATGAGTCTTTGGGGGGACTTCCAGACACAAACTATAACAAGATACAATGATGAGGACAAAGTACTTGATGCCAGACCTCCAGAACTCCAAGAAGGTGGCATGGGGAAGTAAGCAATGATACTACAGAGTGGTCAGGACTAGTGCAGAAGTAAAGAAAAGGTGGCATAAACAAAAGGTAGGGGCCTTCAATTCCCAATGGGAAGAACAGAAAAGATTCTTCAGCTCATTTCTTAAAGAGAAAAGCTAGGCCAAAGAAAGCATCCAGAGTGAGGAAGGAAAAAGGCAAGTGAACAGGCAGAGGGAGCTGACAAAGCACAGTGGCTTGAGAGAGACACAAGTCACCAGAGTGGCCAGAAGGCCATGAGCACTGCAGGGGAGGCTGGAAGCAAATGAAAGGAGAGAGAGAATTTTTGCATTTCAGATAATCCCATACATGTACCACCAGCTTAAATTAACAACTTTTTCCCTCTCTCACAGTGTTCTTTCAAGTCTTTAATCAGCAAGAAAACTTCACTTTGATTGTCACTATTAGGGGTATGCCAGTGGGCAGTTAACAGCAGGTAAAAATGATGTGACATTTCATGTCTTTCTGATTATGCAGGCTGTGGATCTTCTCTTTTTTGCCTGGCCGCCTTTTCTCCTTATCAGGACATAAAGCAGTATGGCTCAGGACAAGTCCTCCTTAATCCTCTCTGCTGGCTGAGGATCCCTTTCTCTGTGTTCCCATAGCAAAGGCAACAAACTCTCCTTCGTAGAAATTCTGTCTACAGGTGCTATAGTCTGGGTCTAAAACGATCCCTCCCACTGGTCTTAATGTTTTTTGTCTAATCTACTCCCCTTCAATATCAGATGGACCTCTTGACTTGCAAACAGGATGTCACTTTGAATATCAGGTTATAAAAGGGCTGTGGCTTCTCTCTTGGGTACCCTCTGCTTCTCCTTCTTTCTCTTAGGCGAGCACAACCATGTCTGGAGAACATGCAGTAGCCAATGGAGATGCCCACATGGCAAGGAATTGTGACTGAGCTTGGAAGCAGATTCTCCAGCTTCCTTTGAGCCTTGAGTAACTGCTAGATATACTGTGACATCCTGTGAGACCCTAGCTCAGAGACACCTAGCTAGACTGCCCATATGACTGCCCAGTGCAATTGTGATACAATAAATGTTTGTTGCTTGAAGCACTAAGTTTGAGGGTAATATTATGCAGCAACAGATAACATAACAAATCCATCCCCCCAACCAATCTCTAACTACATTTAGAGCATAAATGTGCCTTATCATCCTCAATGTCCCATGTCTGATGCAGTGGCTTCACAAAGTAAGTATCCTATAATTTGAAGAAAGGAGCAGAAAAGAACTTGAATTTTCCCTTGCAGCTTCTATTCCCCACCCGAGGCACTGTGTGAGTCTAGCTTATTTGGTATTGGCCCCAAGTAGACAGAAACGGTTGGGTTTATTCCTATTACCTGAAGGCATGTATCTGCCTCCTCCTGATCCCCACAGAGAGCCTTGGTGTTGTATAAATAGGAAGGTAAACACCCAAAACATCACTCATGCTTGGGTCCCAATTTGGGTCCATAAGCACTAGTTTTAGGGAAAAGGTGTTGCCAGAAATTGTCTGTAAAATTCTCCATATTCGTGCATTTTCTTTTCATTGAGAGAATTTATAATGTTTACTAGCACCCTGAGGAGATTACAGTCAAAAAGATCAAGCCCCACTACACCAGAAAAGGAGGGAGAAAGGAAGAAGGCGTGGGGGAGAGGGGAGAGAGAGAAGGAGAGGCAGGTCCTGATGGAAGATTTCCATTGTCTGAAGGAAGCCAGGGAAGGAGGGTGATTCCAGCTCAGCTGGAATTGCATCATTTCACTTTCACTGAAGCCATTTCCAGCTAGAACTGAGTGTCTAGAAGGTATATTTAATAACGGATGCTTTCTTTCTTCTTCCCTGTGCCTTTAATGGTGAAAAGGAGTCTACTGCATGTTGATTATATTGTTAGCCACTGCCTGCCCCCCACTCCATCCCATCCTTTCCCCCAAGGGATATTAAGCAATATCCTGACAAGTCTGGGTGTGGATCTGGGCTGTGTTTGACCTTCTGATGAATTCACAGAAGATGGTGCGCTTCTTTTTCAGTATTCTTTCCTGAACCCCCATTCTCCAAACATGTATCTCCTTCTTCAATGCCCAGCCTATGTTCCATTCTTCTGTTTCATCTTCATCTTTACTAGGGAATTAACTAATAACCATAGGATGTTAATACAATAAGGAACTCATGATTGTATTCCAAGGAAAAGAATCCAACATATTTGGGAAGTCTTCAGGATTCAAATGAAAGAAGGTTTGATGGTGAATGTTCTGAGGAACTAATATTTCAAGGCAATAGAGATTCGAATGACCACTGAATGTGCATGATGATCACTAAGGGGGAAAGGCAGATGTAAGTGAGGCTCACAGCAATGGATCAGAACTTTTTGAGAGTCACTTGATCTTGATAGTTACTACCTTTCTCTTTCAAGGGTTATACTAGAATTCTCTAATATTCCCTCTAGATTTAAAACATAAGTTTGGATGAGAATTTAAAAAGGTACTGGAATTTAAAAGGTACTGGATTAGACTTGGAATTTAAAAAGGTACTGGAATTTAAAAAGGTACTGGATTAGACTTGGAATCAATATACAAATAAACTACCAATAGGTAGAGATGTCCATGTGCAGCATAGGAGGTAGTGAGCATTCTGTCACAAGATTTTGATTCTGAAGCTGAACAACCACTTGCAAAGGATATTATAGCTAAGAGGTGTATATATGTGTGTATACACATGAATATGCAACCAAAAAACATGTAGAAAGCCACATCTATCCACTAGGTATTGTTAATCAGCATCAAAATGTGACACTCTTTCTGCATTAGTAATTCAGCACACTGGGTTTATATAACACATATGTCTATAGTGACCTGACATAATATAATAGGGAAAAGTCGAGTCTCAGACAAACTAGAGAATATATACTCAAGATAAAGTCACTCAATATTAAAGTTATGCCCATTTTGTAAGCAAGGAAAAAATAGGTTTGAAAGCTGAATTTGACATTGATCATAAAATGATAATATATGATACAAATATTAAGACTGACTGAGTGCTTACCATATTCTCAGTGCTTTATACAAGCTAATCAGCTATTCCGATAATTAAAGCACTCTTACTACAGATTATTATCTCTATCTTAAAGATTAGAAAGCTTAGGAGAGCTTACACTACAGAAGATCTAAGCACAATGCTTACTTACAGTTGTAAAAAGTCTGACTTTGTCCCCATTTGAAACTATATGTTGCCTCTATATAGATGATTGTGATTCTGATCATTTGTTATGTGGAAATGTTCTGATTATATTAAAGAAAGTTAGCTTTATTTACTTCTTTTTTATACTTATCTGCCTCATATAGGTTACATTCAAGAGAGCCAGAATCTATTTTAGACTTGAATCAGAATGACTTTTGACATTTCTTTTCACTTTTAAAAGTACCTTCTGACAGTAGGTAAGCCCCAGAAGACATTGGAATCGGATTATATATAACTCTGTGAAGCAGCAAAAGGCTGGGGAAAAACAGGAAATAAGCACATTACTTACTCTTTTATGTAACAAATGTATGCCTTGGACACACTTGGCTGAATTTAAGAAGTGGCAGAGATATAAACATCAAGTACAACTGTATTTTTATAGTTAAATCATGTTAGGAATTTCTGGGTTTAAAAGAGTTAACCTGATTTTGTTACCTTTAAGACTTGGTGACTCCTGTACTGGGCCATGCCCTGGGAATCTTCTCTTCATGGGGCATCTCTTAGACTAGGTACAGAACAGATTTGGCACACCCAACCTGAGTGTCTCACCTAATTTTCAGACATGGGGAATCTGAGAAACTTGGAGAAGATAAATGACCACCTAAGGTTGCACAGCTGATAAATAATAGACTGATTTTATAGTAGTGCAGGGGAAAGGCCATTGGATTTTTCTAACCTTAGCATCCTGGAATGGACAGAAAACTTAAAAATATCTAATTTAAGCAATTAATTTTGCTAGAAGAGGAAACACAGCTCCTAAAAGGATAAGTTACTTGTCCAAGGTTACACAGACCACAGTCCCAACTTTTGGCCTTCTCCTTGGGAGGGAACAAAATAAAACAATTTAATTATACTAGCCAGAAATGACTGTTATCCAATATTTTCCATGTACTGTGTGAGAACTTCTGGTAAATGTCATGGGATCTTGACATGACAGACACTGAGATGCTGCTGTGGCCACAGTAAGGAAGCAATTGAGAGGTAGCTGGTGGTTTTACATTAGGACACCTGGAACATTAGCAGCTACCACTGGGACCCTGGCAAATGTCAACACTAGTGGAATTCAATCTATGGAGAATTTACAGGTGAGATACACTCTGGAACGTATGCTTTTTAGTACTTTCCAGGTCACTATAGTATAACCATAGTGGAGAATCACTAGCCTAGAGCTAACAAGATGTGGAGTTTGGCAGAACAGAGAGGGAGATGGCAGTCGGGGCTCCAACCTCAGGCAAGGGGAGTTCGTTCAGGTTATGGGCAGAGGGGAAACTATGGTGCTTAGCTTTTTATTATACACACACTTTTCATTTGTCAAGTTTATGTCTAGAAGAGAAGACACTGGGGTGAACAAGACCAGCAGAATGAAAAGACAGAAGAAAGAAAACATGGATGAAAAGATCACTGCCAAGCCTTAAGCTCAGCTCAGTATCAAAGGCATGGATTTGTGTGGAATCCCACCGGCATGACCCTGCTTCTTTCAGGCAGACAAGACAGACAAAGAGCAGGGCAAGATCACGTGGTTGATAGGGTCCATGCAGGTCATGCTTGCTTCAGCATCTCAGCAAATCAGTGATGGTGGCAGGACACACACCCCACTGCAAGTAGTGGGCACATTTCATTCCACTTGGAGTAGATTCTCTGCCAGGATAGGGTGGTCTGCTATGTTCACGTCTGTATTTCTCAGATTTCTCTCAAGTCTTCCTTACCATATTTTGGAAATCAATTTTTCATTTTGGACACATTTTTAGATATATAAGCAGCCTCTTGATTATTTTTGTAATAATGACCTTCTTGTGTCTAGTGGGACTGCCAAATCCGGCCACAACACAACTGATTATGAACTTGTGACTCAGTGGTTGACATTTTGAGGCAACTTTTAACCAGTTCCAATAAGGATCTGGCAGCAAACATCTTCTAGCAATTACTGTCATTTATGTACTTAAGTAATGAAATAGCAACATGAAGGTTTCTTTAAAAGATTCTTAATTAGCTACACAAAAATCATCTCATCTGTAGGGAAACCTGCTTCTTAACCTTCTGATCACAGGGAATCTCAGAATAAAGTACTATCTGAGGTTAAATTCTTGCTTACTTTTCCTTAACGTTTTAATTTAACTATCCCTCGCTCCAGCTGGAACCCAGGAGTTAGTATGTACAGTCTGTCTTCCAACTAAACTGCCCGAGTGTGTGTGACTCAGCCGTCCAGAGAGTCATAGCTGGGCTGGCTTGGCAATGATTTTAACAGCCTTTCTCTCTCTCTCTCTCTCTCTCTCTCTCTCTCTCTCTCTCTCTCTCTCTCTCTCTCTCTCTGCCTCCCTCTCCACTCTCCCACTGTCCCTTTCCCTCCCTCCTTTTATTTTCTCCAGCCCTCTCTCTATCCTCCAAATCCCTCCTTCTTCCCCTCCCCCAATCCAGTTCCACAGTGCATCAATAGCTTCCAGTTCCTTCCAATTGGTCTTAAGCAGAGCCAGAGGGAAACTCCTAGTTCTCTGGCTACCGGCTTGGGCTGCAGAAGAAGCTTATAAGGTCAGCGTCCAAACTGAAGCAGACAGCAGTACAAATAAACAGCTATGGGGAGACAGACACAGAGTCAGGAAAATCCCCTACATGACTAGACTATCAGTTTCAGCAGTGCTGTGCCTGGGAACATCAGGTTCAAGCCCATGACACAGGCCAAAGAGTTTGCCTTGGAATAAGTGGTGTTCTCAAACCCCTAAGTCTTTAGTGACCATATTTTGTTAAAGAAAGAAAAGTCATCTGTGGGATGGATGGGAGTCAGTTTCAAATGGTTATAAACAGGATGTCTTTCTAGGATTTGAGTTAATTGAGATGAAATGACAAGAGCCTGAATTATAAAAGTTTTTGAAAAACAAGTGGTATGGTATCCTTGAAAAAAAAAATGGGTGTCTGAGACTATATATGTTCCCTGAAATCCTGGTTCCAATTGTAGTTTTCTGTGACAAATGTGACCAGAAGTTAAATGTGACATAGCTAAGGGGCACTAATAGAGTTTTTACTCTCTCTTGCAATCCAAATGATCTAGACTAATACATGTTTTGCCTGGAAACATTGAAAATATTCTTCTACCTCTCTGTGTCTCTTTTGTAAGACCAAGATTCCTCTTGGAAAAACTTTGCAAATCAAGCCCCAAAAAGACTTTTCATCAGGATATTTAACATGAATAAATTATTATTTTGACATGAATAAATGATTATTGTGACATGAATAAATTAGTATTTTTGAGATGTGATTAAAAAAAACCTATGATAAAAATTTACCAGTTTTACAAAGTATCACAGTGAAAGACACATTATCATTAGGCCCCTGAAAAGCCTCGCCCTTCGCTTCAAACACACTTACCCCACCATTCTCGCCACTTTCTGAAGTATTCCGGAAGTCATCTGTTCTATGTCTTCACTTGTGCTGTTGTGACTCCCTCAATGTCCTGAACCAGTTCAAAACATTTACTTTTCATGGTCATTTTTGTCTTTGGGGAGGAGCCAGCTGTCTCTTGATGCCAGACCCAGTGCACAAGCTGCATGAGGGTACACCATGTTTGTATCTGATAGAAATTGCCATAAGTAGTTTGAATCAATTCAGAACATCAAGGCAGCCCCAGTCACAACAGGCTTGCAGAACTGCTTCAGAAAGTGACAAGAACAATGCAATAAGTGTGCTTGAAGGAAGGGGTGGGGGCATTTGAGGAGAATTAATGGCAATGTGTCCTTTTCTATAGGATATTTTCTTAAATTGTTATTTAAAAATTGACCGTATGTTTTGGTCATACCTCATATATCTTTCAACTCATCTACTGAGCACCTGTGAGATCTAAGGCAACTGGCTCCTGTATGAATTGAGCTAATACATTGAATCTGACTCTTTTAATACTGCAAAAGCCAAGCATAAGTTCCCCCATCCTTTGTTCTGAAAGGTATGAGGTCCTCACAGATCTACCAATGATAGCTATAACATCTGGAATATATGAAGTGGTGATTACATACAGAATGTAAGATTGTGTAACAGCCTGAAGGACATTTTGGCCATCATGGGAATTTTAAAAAACCAAACTGGCTATGCTAAGAATAATGATTTTAGTCTCCTTGAAATACAGCAAAAGACAACTGTTGCTGTTAGGGACATCTTGGGTAGTTACTTATAGGACTGCAGGACTGGACAGCCTCTTAATAGCTGAGAATTCTAATTATCATCCAATAAATTGCAGTTTTACAACATATAAATGTATATCACAATTTAAATTTGTTCCAACACTCAAATTGGTATTGCTGAAAAAACTTTTTAACTAAACAGGAATGACAACTATTTTATAAATCATGTGTATGGGAGATTTATTCAATGATACTCTTAAAGAGCTTGAAAATAGTTTGTTTTCTATAAGTAGCTCATATATTGAATATATATTTGACTTGAAATCTAATTTTCACAGAGAACCCACTATCCAAATTTTCACAAATTATATATTAGAAAAATCCAAATAATAGAATGACAAATGGTAAGTTACACTGAATAAAGCATTAGAATGAGATTGAGTGTCTTGAGTTCTTTCTTTTTTTATTTAAAAAAAAAAACAATAAAAGCAATGGTACAAAATTTCAAAACAAGATTGTAGGAGAGTAACAGTGGTTAGGACATTGCATATAGCTACCTTCAAAACATTGCTCATATTATAGGCATGAAAAAATGATAAAAAAAAATATAGGCACAAATCTTTCTTTTCAGTGAACTAATAGCAATTAGTAGTATAAATTTCTAAAGATATATATATATATATATATATATATATATATATATATATATATCGTTTTCCTTTCCTTCTTTTCTCTTTTCTGTAATTCTTTGAGATATATTAATGGCATTTTGATTGGTATTGCATTAAATCTGTATAACAATTTTGGAAATATAGTCACTTTCACTACACTCATTCTTCCTATCCATGAGCATGGGCTATCTTTCCATTTTCTGATATCCTCTTCAATTTTTTTTGGAGTAATGTAATTTTCCATATATAGATTATTTATTTCCTTTGTTAGATTGACTGCTAAGTATTTCATTTTTTTTGGAGGTATTGTGAAGTGTGTCATTTTCCCTAATTTCTCCCTCAATGAGTTTGTTGTTTGTGTACAGGAGTGCTATTGATTTTTGGATATTGACTTTATATCCAGCTTCACTGCTGAGTTTGTTTATTAACTCTAGGAGTCTTTTGGTGGAGATTTCAAATTCTTCTATGTAGAGTATCATGTCATCCACCAGTAATGATAGTTTAACTTCTTCCTTTCCTATCTTTATGCCTGTTATTTCTCTCTCTTGTCTAATAGCTATGGCTAATGTTTGCAGAAAAGTATTGAATAGGAGTGGTGATATTAGGCATCTTAGTCTCATTCCTGATTTTAGAGTGAAATGTTTCAGTTTTTGTTCATTTAGTATGATGTTGGCTGTTGGTTGTCATAGATGGCTTTTATCAGATTGCAGTAAAGATGATCTATTCTGATTTTTTGAAATGTTTGTATCATGAATGAGTGCTAGACTTTATTGAAGGCTTTTTCTGAATCTATTGAGATGATCATGTGATTTTTGTTTTTGCTTCTGTTGATTTGGTGTTTTACATTTATTGATTTGTGTATGTTGACCTATCCTTGATTTCATGAGATCAATCTCACTTGGTCATGGTGTATAATATTCTTTATGACTTGCCACATTCTGTTTGCTAATACCTTATTGAGGATTTTTTTGCATCTATTTTCATTAAGGAGATTGGCTTATAGTTCTCTCTTTTTTGGTGTCAGAGTAACACTCGTCTCCAGGAATGAGTTAGGGAGTATTGCTTGCCTTACAGTTTCATTATAAGATTTGAGTAGTATAAGCATTAAATCTCTATAAGCCAGGCCTGATGGTATGTGCCTGTAATCCCAGAATTTGGGAGTCTGAGGCAGGAGGATCACTGTGAGTTCAAAACCAGCCTGAGATACAAAGTGAGTGCAAGGCCAGCCTGAACTGCATAGTGAGACCCTGTTTCAAAAAGACAAAAAAATTCACTCTAAATTTATTGTAGAATTCAGCACTGAATTAATCAGGACCTGGGTTTTGCTGATAAGTTTTTAATTATATTTTCAAACTCATTATGGGATTATTCAGATTTTTTATATCTTTTTGATTCAGTTTTGGAAATTGAGACATATCAAGAAATCTGTCCACTTCTTCAGTGTTTTCTACCATATGAGAGTAAAATTTTTGAGGTAGGTATTGATGATCTAAATTTTCACAGAATCTGTAGTGATTTCACCTCTTTTCATTCTTCAGTACATAACTTTGAGGTTTTTTTTTATAAGGTTGGCTAAGGGTTTATCAACTTTATTTATTCTTTCAAAGAACACACACTGTTTGATTCATTAATTCACTGTATTGTTTTCTTGGTCTCCATTGCATTAATTTTTGTTCTGATATTTATAATTTCCTCCCTTGTATAGACTTTGGGTTTCTCTTGACCTTATTTTTTCCACAATCTTGAAGTGTAACATTAGGTTGTTTATTTTTTCTTGTTCTGCCTTCCTAATAATTCATCATTATAAATTTCCCTTTTAAGACTGGTTTCATTGTGTCTCATAAGCTCCAGGATGTTGTATTTGCATTCTCATTTATTTGTAGATATTGTTTAATTTCTTATTTTATTCTATTTGTGACCCATTTGTTGTTGAGCAGGGTGTTATTTGGTTTCCATGTGTTTATGGAGTTTTTGTAGTTTCTTTTGCCATTAATATCCAGTTTCATTACACTATGGTCAGATAATATGCAGGAGATAAATTCAGTTCCTTTGCATTTACCCCAGCATGTTCTGTGAGCTATGTTCTATGGTCTATTCTGGAGAATGCCACATGTACACCTGATAAGAATGTATATTCTGCTGATGTTGGATGGAGCACTCTGAAAACATCTACTAAGTCCATTTGTTCTCAGTTTGGTTCAGTTCTGATATTTCTTTGTTGAATTTTTGCCTACTTGAACTATCTCTTTGTGTCAATATCTCCTGTTATAATTGTGTTATTGGTTATTTGATTATTCATTTCTGTTAATATTTGTTTTATATAGCTGGGTGCTCCCAAATTTGGTGCATATATATGTAAGATTATTGTCTTTTCCTCTTGAAGTTTTCTCCTAACTAGTATGTAGTGACCTTCTTTATCTTTTCTGATCATTCTTGGTTTAAAGTTCACATTGTCTGCAAACAGAATAGCTACCCCTGCTTTTTTGTTGTTGTTGTTGTTGTTGTTGTTCCTGTTGCATGAAGTATTGTTTTCCATCCTTTGACTTTTAGTCTATGAGTTTCTTTTTGGGTTAGATGGGTTTCTTGTAGACAGCATATGGTTGGATGTTGTTTCTTGAGCCATTCTGCCAGTCTGTTACTTTTATTGGTGAATTGAGGCCATTTACATTAATGGTTACATTTGATATATATTGGTTTATTTTTGACATGTTATCTTTCTGCTGTTGGTTCTTGATCCTCTGTTTAATTATTTGCCTTGCTTAGTGGTTTTTCCCTATGTCTCTCTAGAATGTCTTTCAGTATTCTTTGCAGGGTTGGTTTGGTGGTCATGAAGTTCTTCATCTATTCTTTGTTGTGGAAGTATCTTATTTTTCCATCAATTTTTAAAGACAGTTTTGCATGTTATATCAGCCTGGGTTGGAAGTCATTTTCCTTTAGGATCTGAAATACTTCTTTCCATGCTCTTCTTGACTTCATTGTTTGTGTTGAGAAGTCTGCTGTGATTCTGATAGGCTTTCCTTTTTAGATGATCTGTCTCTTGTCTCTAACAGCTTTTAATACTCTGTTCTTATGTGGAATTTCTGGGATGTTGATTATTATATGTCCGGGTGTAGTTTTATTTTCATTATGGCTGTTTGGAGTTCTATATGCTTCAGTTATCTATATCTCAGTTTCCATTCTAATGTTTGGAAAATTTTTGGCCATTATTTCTGTAAATAGTCTCAATATCATTTGTGTTGTCATCTTCTTTTTCATTTATACCTATCAATATTATGTTATTTTTCTTTCCATCATTTTGAAGCTGTTGAATTGTTATTTCCTGATTCCTTGTTATTTTTAAAAGATCTTTCCTTTCCTGTTCATTAGCTGCAAACGTCTTTGAGGTCTGAAAGTCTATCTTCACTTTCATTTAGGTGATTTTGCCAACTTTCAAATTTTTTATTTGAAGAGAGAGATCCAGAATTTTTTATTTCTGGATCTCTCTTTGAATCTGTTTCATGCATTCTGTTTGTTTCTTACATTGTTCATTCAAGGTTTACATCTTTCTGCAGTGTTCCTCTAATTTTTTTAATTATGTCTTCTTTAGATGTGTTCAGGATTCCTTTCATTATCATTTCTTCTTTTACCTAGGAGATTATTTCTGATCTGAGTTTTTCCCAGTGTTGTTTCTTTACTTCAGTCACTATCATTTCAGGAGCTTCAGGCTTGCTTGGGATGGGCTGGAAGTTTGAGATTGTATTTTGCTCTGTTTTCTTGTCATTTTCCTATATTCCCTTAGGGAAGCTGAAGGCAAGGTCTCTATTATTTCTTGCGTTGAGAATATCTATCCCCACTGCAAGGAGTTTCCCCCGTTGAGTTGAGGTTATTAGCCAGACCTTACCCAGGTGACTCCCCACCATTTGGGGTTGTTGGGCAGGGCCCAAATAGGCCCAGAGAGACCTTCTAGTGAGTCCTCTGGTGATGGGGGATGCTGGGTGAGGCCCCACCAGGCTCCAAACCATGGAGGCTGTACCATGGGATGGTGATTATTAGCTGTAATTCTGTCTTCAAGATCTTAAATTCTATCCCCTCCTTCATTCAGTCTGTTGCACATACTTTCAATGGAGGTTTTAACCTCTCACATTTCTGTTTGTGTCTGTTTCATGGATTCCATTTCTTTACTATGTAGGCCATATTTTGTTTCCATCATTTTTCTAAGCTCATCTATCTTTTACCTTTGTCTTCTCTAATGTATTTGATTTTAAGCATCATTTCTTTTTGTACCTGAGAGATTATTTTCTCTATACCCTTTTCCACTTAGTTTTTCACCTTTGTTGCTACCATTTCAGAAAGTCCCAGTGTTTGACTTCCAATTTCATTGATCTTGTTGAGTTCTGGGCTTGTCCTATGTGAACTGAGAGTCAGTAGTTGCCATTTGCTTCTTTGTCTTGTCATTCTCTATTTTCTTTTTTTCATTTTATTGTGTTGTCTATGTTGATGTGTGCCAATTTCTTATGATATATAGATATATTGAGCTTTCCTAGGAGATGTCTGTTCCTCAGAGGTGTCCTCTAGATGTAAATAGTTCTTTATAGCTATCCTAAGAACCCACCTTCTCAATTTGTAAAGGATGCAAAATTACTATTTGGCTCAGCTCCCAAACATTTGGTACTGGTCTAAGATGATGGTTACCATCCCATACAATCACAGTATTATCATATATGGGAGAAAAACTATTTAGAACATGTACAACATCCTGGCTAAAATAGTACTGTTGGTAATAACGATTATTTCAAGTACAGCTTAACTACTGAAAACTGTAGTAACTGTTATAGTCAAGGGTTGCAAAGAGAGCAATTACATAGGACACAGAATTTATATTATTTTATGATGGTCACCCAGATTTAAATACAAGAAAGTTTGTGGAGGAAGTTATAAAGGAAACCTGTCCATAACACTAATGACCTAGGACATCCAGCTGAGGTCCTAGATCCCACAGCAATGCCCTGCATGAGTCCAGCTGAAGACCTGGAGCCCATTACAGTGCCTCCCACAAGTCCAACTAGAGGCCTAGAGCTCATGTCATTGACTAATGCAAGTGTATTTCATGGATTTGCACTGGGAAGGCCCAAAGGTCATTGGTGGAAACTAGAAAGTCTATGCCAGTGGGGTGAAGGATCTGTACCAGTAGGTTGAGGGTTCTACGCTGGAGCCAAGAAACAATACTCAAAGTAAGGATAGGGCTCTTCTGAAAAGTATCACAGCCATCCTCAGCAACAATAAGGTCTCAAGCTCCTCCAATAATGAGAATAGTTGAGCACATATCAGGAAGTCAGAATGATAACTTCTCCTAGAGATTAAATAGCACACATCTTCCCCTCTGGAGCCAGGAAGCAATGACCAAAGCTCCCCCAAAGGGAACCACAGCTATTCTCAGCAAGGCTCCAAGCTCCTCCAATGATATTGGCTGAATTCCTACCTGGGAAGCTAGCCATGACAAGCTCCTCCAGGAGAACCAATGGTTCCAAACAAGAGCAACACTTAGGAGAACCCACACCACCACTCTTCCTCTCTGTGTCTCCTTTTATGCTGGCAACTTTCCTCAGGTTGGTCAACTACACCAGTGCCATGTTGATTTAATTGTTGGTGTAAAGTTGACTACCAGTTTTTGGTCCATAACAGCAACCACTAACCTGCTATATCCAGTCTCAGGAGCAAATTCTAAGGTTATATAACAAAATCAAACATATACCATGCACTTGTATGCAGTCACTTTCCCCTTAGTGGAGTGATATTACCGTGCTGCAGAGAAGGGCGGAGCAGGAGGCTTAATATGGGTAGTGGACAGGCTAAAGTGATAACTGAGGTCAGATATAGTAGAGTTATAGTAGAGTAGAGTGGATCAAAGGATGATCACACAAGTTTTAGGAAACTGGAGGACACAGGAGGGAAACAATGAAATAAAATGTGAAGGAGTAATCAGAAAGGGCATGGACACATTAATCACTTGAAAGTTTAAATTCAAGAAATAGTTGAAGAAAAAGAGAAAGAGAATCAATAGAAAAAAACAAAAAAGAAAGGTAAGAAACCTAAACAGTGAAAAAAAGAAGGAAGGAAGAGAAAGAGAATGAAAAAAAGAAGAAAGAAAGAAAGAAAGAAAGAACCACAGAATGAGGAGAGAGAAAAAAATCCCAAATACAAAAATAACCACAGAATACAAAGCAAAACAAGATGACATCCAACCATACTGGAAAGGGATAACCAATCAGCTAAGTAAGTGAGAATAAAAGTATTAAAATACCTCTGGTGTTTGCAGTTCTGTGATACTGTCCGTGTTAGATCCCAGAAATGTACTGGGTATTGAGCTGATCTTGGCCTCTGGATGTGGGGGCTGGTCTTCTGTTGCTGGAGTTCTCCAGAGTTCAGCTGCTGACTCGCTGCCACTTCAGACACTTCCAACATAGCTGGTTTTACTGATTACTCTGCCCTTCGAAGGAATGTATGGGCCCATGCACCCAAGGACAGGTTGTTGTCCTAAGTCTTAGAGTTCCAGTCAGTCCACTTGTCAAAGACATGTGTCCTTACATTCATTCCCGTTGCAGACACCATTGTCCCCAGATAATGGAGAAAGTGCAGAGTATGGACTTCCCTGAGTTCTTGCTTAGTTCTGTCCCTATATGACTGCAATTATGCTGAACTTCAGTTTCTGCATCTTTAAATAATATTGGACTACATAAAAACTGCCATTTATTGAGCTATTATTATGTATTAGATTGTGTGCTGGGAGCTTCATGTACATTATTATATACTGTTTATTTATTTTACTAAATCCTTCTAAGCATTATTTTCCATGTTTTATTCTGTACAGAGAAGAAAACCCAGGCTCAGAGGCAGAAACTTTTCCAAGATCATACAAGTAGGTGGCAGTGTAAAAATTCAAACTGGGTTAGGCCAGGTCTAGAGCCCACACACTTTACTACTCAATACTGTTATTCTTGGAGGATCTCAAAGATTCTCCCAGCTATAAAACACTTCTGAATTTTATTTCTGAGTAGCAATTTGTTTCATAATGAACATTTTGTTACTATCTTACTACATTTGAAGACTAGATTAAGGCAGTCAATTTCCAATTAATCCAGTTATAATTAAACTGGTCTCACACCTAGTTACTGAACTCCAAGTTACTGGCTCAGAACTAATCTTAAGCAAAATTCAGAAGCATTAGTCAAGAAAACATCCACAGTCATTGATTCCATAATTTACTCTTCAGTTTGTTCTGACCACATTACATTTATAAAATGAACTTTGTCCTGAAGGGAAAATGAGCCACTCTTGGAACTTTTCAGTTAGTAAAATCCTATTCCAAACACCCCGCCGCCTGCCATCCATTTACTCCACCCCAGCCACCACAAACAGTCTGTGTGGTCTGATCGGTTGTTTTGGTGGCAGCAATTTTAATTCTACTGCACCTAATCCAAAAGGAAAGCTGGGATTCCAAGTGAATCTCTTCACAAACAGGTTTGGGTCTTAGAGCATTCCCAACATTTTGAGGAGCTGAAAGCCCACATAGCCCATTGTCTTGTGAGAGTTTCAACAGTGGGGCCACAAGTGAAGGAGATAAAAGTACAGACAAGAGGGATATGAAAGGCGCATGTTATGCTAAGAGTTCTGCTGCTATGGGTAAACTCGAGGATGAAAACTGAATGAGCTGCATGGGCAGAGAAAATCACTGAGTTGAGGTATAGGCAAGGCTTGAGCCAGGAAAACAGGAAGGGGAAGGCAAGAAGGGGCTTTTGGAATAAGAAAGCTAAAACTAAACATGAGGAAGGGAACAAAGAGGTTGGACTATTGTACCATGAAGAGATTACACTAAGCAGACTTCCAATCAAAGTTTCTAGTTGAAAATTGGAAGATTCCATCAGAAAAAGACTCATGAGTGGGGGCCACATTTCTATTGTTGTTCATTACCACATCCTGGTGTCTATGACAATGCTTGATTCAGAGTGGGTATTCAACAAATAACATTCAATACCTAAACACTGCACCTCAAGTCGACCTGTGGCTCTGAAAGTGTTGACCCCAGACCAGTATCACCTGAGAACTTGCTGCAAATAAGAGCTCTCAAGCCCTACTCCAGACCTATTAAACTTAGGAAATTCTAGCGTCAGGATCTAGCAGCCTATTTTTAACAAGTCCTCCAGGTGATTCTGATGCATGCTAAGATTGAAACTCAAAGATCTATTGTAGATAAAGTCTGATTATGATAGTTTTCCCATTGCCTCTAAAACTGGAAGTATTTTTCTCTTATGAGCTTGCTTTAAGGTGCAAGAATGGGAATCTATGCTTTTTAAAACACTGGCAAGTAACACCTTAAACATTTAAGGACTGTTAATGACATCTTTGTATGTTAAAGAAACAACTACCTAAATTCAAATAAATGAAACTGATTTATCCATTTACCAGAACTTAAATTAACTATGGTGTGAAAGTACAGAAAGTACAGAAGGTAGCACTCTAGGTACTAGGAAGACAATACTTTGGTTTTTTTTTTTGTTTTTCGTACCGGGGATCAAACTCACGACCTCGCGCTTGCCAGACAGGTGCTTAAGCCACTGAGCTAAATCCCTGGAGTAGGAAGACAATACTATACAAAAATCAAAAATAAATCAAATGATGACGCACCAGTTTAACATACCTGACTGATCCATTAAACTCATAAAAGCAAAGAGAATAAGAAGAAGGCTAAGACCTCAGTTAATATCTGAAAAACTGAAGAAGATATAGCACTTGGGGATCCTCTTGGAACAAGGGTATGAATAGTTTGTTAGTACATGAGGAATATTCTTAAGGAACTGGGATCCAAAGGTTAATAAGCCAATCAGCTCTTCGTATGTATAGATTCCACGTCTACAGATTCAACCAATGGTAGACTAAAAATATTTGGGGAAAATCCCAGAAAGTTCCAAATACCTAAACTTTAATTTGTCATGCTCCAAGCACTGCACTGAATTGATGTAAATGAAATGATGTGTAGCACACCCTCCTGTAGCTGCCTGCTACTTCACAGATTCCCAGTCTTCCGCTATCTCATTCATGTATGAACTACGTAGTTAAGCATAAGAGAGTTGCAACTACACTCAATGTGCATCCTTATTTTTTGGTCATTATTCCCTAAACAGTACAGGATAATAGCTACTTGTATAGTGTTGACTTTGTATTAGGTATTGTAAGTAATCTACAGATTATTTATACTGCAGTCTCAAGAGATTTTGGAACCAATCCCTCTCTAATGCCAAGTGAACATTGCATTTCATAGAATTACAAAATTGAAAGAAACATTAGCAAATGTGATTCTAAATTCTATATCGAATGGTTAAGCAAACTGAGGCATAAGAAGCTAAGAGACTGATTATCCCTCTTACACACTAGTGATAGCAGATCCACAAAAACCAGATCACCTTCTGAGTGTATTTTCTCTCATATCCTGTCTCTATTTGCCGAAATTGTTACGCTTTCTATGATTGAGCCCAAAATATTTTTACATCTCTGATACACTGTTGTATGAGGCATAGAAAAGAATACTGAATGTGAGTCTGAATACACACAGACCCTATCTCTGTGTAATCCTGGTAATTGTATTGATTAATTTATCTGTGTAGCACTTGAGTGTGGGGTGAAAATGTGTGCAGTCTGGGGTTGCAGAGGGCCATTGGAATTTGAATTGTTAAATTTGCATTTCCAAGTTTTCTTTTTTCATTTAAAAATAATGTATTCTCATTAAATTAACTGTATCATAGTAACCTTAGATTACTTTTTGCTACTTGTGCTTCATTTTATATACCATTAAATGAATTTACCAATTTGCATTTATTTAATTGTTAAACAATCAACATATCTTTAAATATCTATAAATTTCAGAGCTAAAAGAAGTATAGGAATCTGTGAATTAAAATTTCCCAAATATTTAAATATTGTACTTCTAAACACTTGACTAAAACCACAATAATAAATTATACTTACCATTTAAACTCTTTAAAAAAGGAACACACACTATTAAAATGATGAAAAGCTGATCTGTACTATGAAATTTAAATTAGTTACCCAAATGTTAATACAAGGTATTTAAGTACCACTACTTTATTTGAATTTCTTCCAAAGTTTGCCTTCCTAAATTTTCAATAATTTTAGTATGGTATCTTATCACACTCAAAAAAAAGAGAAAAGGACCAGTTTCAAACAGTGTATAACAGGATAGAGACTGGACCTGTTGTTGCACTTAAAGTAGTCCTTACGCTCAGCTTTCTCAGCCCACACCATTTTCATAACATTTTATTTGTTACTATATAGGGGTTTTAATCTTTAGTCTTTCATACAGATATAAAATTTCCAATCTTAATTCTTTTCAGAAAATGATTTATCCTTTAATTGAGAATGGCTGGTAGGAGCTAATGTATTTTTTTGCCATTTTGATATATTTATTCTGCTTATTAGTATTACAGAAAACCAATATAAACCTTTATGTTATTTTATGTTATATTAACTTTATTGGTATTTTGTTATTAAAGTTTATTATATAAACTTTATTGCTATTTTTAAATACCTTTATTAGTATTTTATTTTATTATGTCAGGACCATATAGAGCAGAACGTTACAAGACATATGATGTATTACTCCCTATTTCTACACATAAATTACAGGATGACATAGATTAAATCCCCTCTTCTCTGAGACACCTGGAGCCTGGAGAGTTCAGGAAAGCCAGGGAAGGGGAAAGCAGGAAAGAAACATGGAACACAGTTGTATAGTATGTGTCACGGACAGACATGTTGTTTATACTTTCTATGTGTGCCATGATAAGGAAGGTGTGAGCAGCACTGTTAGGGAGAATTTAGCTCCAAAAATAAAGAATCTGGGTCTGTGCAGTATTTTGGCTCACGGTTATAGAGGTATCAGTCCACAGAGGTATAGAGGCTCACGGTTATAGAGGTATCACGGTTATAGAGGTATCATGGTTATAGAGGTATAGAGGCTCACAGTTATAGAGGTATCACGGTTATAGAGGTTATAGAGGTATTACCTCCGGGCCAGTGGTGAGGCAGGACATCATGAGAGAAAGCAGACATGAGAGCAAAGCTGCTCACCCCAAGCAGTTGAGAGGACAAGAGGGTAAGCAAGCCAGAAAGAAAGAAACCGCAAGTCAGACATAGAGGTCAAGCTCTTGTGTTCCACTCCATTTGACTAGGCCCCATATTCTGTTGAAAGAGCTAAAAGAAATATTGAATAGGTCCATGAAGGTGAATACTATTTCTCTACCTACTCCTACCCTTCTGGACTCTTACATGATCTCCTCAAGGCTCCTAGAACATACCTATAATTTCCTTGTCTTTGTTCACAATATACCCTCCTTTCAAGATTCTCTACCTCTGTCCATACCTGCCGAAACTAGTCTCAGCTTAAATGTTACCTTCTCTGGAGACAGCCCAAGTTTCCAGGTGGGATTATTCTCTTATTTGTGGTTGCTGGTGGAATATCTCAAGGAATCTGTTTTAAAATGTCATCGAAGTATGTTTTGTGTCTGTATCAATATATAGGCTGCTCACGATTCCATAATTTACTTTTGGTGGATTCTGGTGTAACATTTAGATTGACTAAAATTCTTTCATTTTATCTTAGTCCCTGGAAAAAGATTAGCAGACTGGAGTCATTTCACTAATTTGCAGGAATGGCTGCGAGAGAGCTTCATATCAAATCTCATCTACTAGCTCAGTAGAAACTGTGCTGAATCCCTGTTCTTTATATAAAGTGGAAATGATACTTGGAAAGTACCATAGTCTGAAATCCAGCTGTGTAATAAGAACCACATTGCATATGTCAGAAGCTAGGAAGCAGTAGCTTGTTGAAAGTGTTTGGGACTCTAGCACCTACTCATACTTATAACAGTTTTTCTTTTTTGCCCTTAAAATAACACACCATCTTAGAATTTCAAAGACAGTTCCCAATCAGAGTTAACAGGGGAGTTACACCACTGAAGAAGCAGCCATCACCCCACAAATGAGGAATAGAGTTATTTCAGAAACTACAATCCACAGATTTCTTTAGAACTAAGAGCTCCAGACAGTTCTCAGACACTAGAGGAAGTCTGTCTTTAGCACCCGACACAATATGAATGAAAAAGGAGGAATTCTTTCATGTGTGGCTAGTAAAATAATAGCCAAATGGACTTTAAAAAATATCCAAATGTTTCCAAGAAATATGCAAGTGATAGATCATCAGTTTTTAAATATAGGTGTGCATGTTTCACTGGGGTCCTCAAGATAAATAATATGAAAAATAGTACTTAAAAATTTTTGAGTGATTCTGTTCTGGAATTAACTAAATGACATGAATATTTACATCTGTTATGGATGAGAATAATAACCTCATAAAATAATTTTTATCCTGAATTCAGATCCTGTCTCCCTCTTCTTCCCCTCTTTCCACATGCTGTAATGGGATAAATGATGTTTTCAATCAAGGAGGAATGGGAAAAATTAAGAAGTTTTAGGAAAAGTATACCCTGAATTTCCAAAAGCTGTCTAGGTCAGTCCAGAGTCTAGTCAGAAAGTGCATTCATCCTGCTGGGATATTTCCACTGATAGCGGAAGTGAGGCAGGGACAGCTGAAAATTATTACACTTGTGACCCTTTCCCAGGGAGATCCTAAAGTTGAAGGTACTTAGAGGCTCACAGCTTGTTACCATTTTGTCTTTATTTCTCTGGGTAAGCAGTCATGCTGAATGAATTTGTGATTCACTTAATAAACACTTGGGGGAATGATTTCTTGCTTCCCTAGGCCATGTTTTTAAATCTGGTCTACACCACCCTTCAAAACATCAGGGGAAAAGCCTTAATAAAACAAATGACTGTTTTTCTCAAAATGGATGAAGAACGTTTTCACTTCATATGTGTTATGGAAGAGTATGCTAAAATAGGGTCTACACTAAATTAGGTGTCAGCCCTACCTGTCAGTGTGTGTGTGTGTGGGGGGGGTTATATCTCAAGAGGTTTGAAAGTGTAACAATCTAGAAATGTAAGGTTATCTTATTCTGTTTCTATTTGGTGAATCTTTCAGACTTCATACAATTACTAGGCTTTCCCACAAACACTACTCTACAATTAAAATAACTCTACCCTAAACTTCTCAATAAGGCTTTCTCACCTTAGATAGATATTCTTTCTTTTTTGAAAATTGTTATATAAAACTAGGTCATATAACCATTATGTGTTATTTAAAAAGAAATCAGAACAGAGAGCGTGGACTCTGCTTACAGTGAAGCCGAATGACTTGCGTGGCCCAGTCAGCTGACTTCCTGTATTCACATGGCCTTTGGCCAAGTAGATCTGGATATTTTTCAAGTGAAATATCCAGCTGGCTCAAATAACTAGCATCATCTGCCTTTATCAAAGCGTTTTGCATGGAGAGGCTTAGCCTTAAGCAAATCCTACAGCATATTAGCTGTCACATTTTACTGATAGAGTTTTAATGGAAAAATGAATTTCTAGGAGCATAGCTTTTGTTTTCATGGAAGGATAATGTGCAAAGTCATCTCATTGCTATGTCTAACACAGCTTAACAGAAATCATTCTGTTGACATAGTATATTGCATATAAACTGTAGAAAGGTTCAAGTTCACAGTTGCTGGCTTCATGCCATCATTCTCTTCCATATTTACATGCTTGTATCTATCACTAAACCTAGAATAAACCAGTCGTTCAGGGACACTGTAGCATTGCCAAATAGGCAAACAGCATTTCATTATCAAACATAGTGCCTGAACTTTCTGCTAGAAGTATAATGTGTACATCACATACTTATTTCACTTATAACAATGGGAAGAAAAATTGGAATGTTCTGATATCATTATGTTCTGTTGTTGACTGTGTAGTAGTATGTTTGTGGAAAAGTCGTCCTGTGCAGGGAATCATATTGGCTTGTTTCATAGATACAAAACTCATACTAAAAGAAAACAAGGTAAAACATATGTGTTCTGTGTGTCCATGTAAGCTTTATTTAAATAATCCCAGTCGGGTGTTTTTAATTTAACACCTGTAAAACATTTTACACACTGCTATTTAGGTAGGTGTTTTGAAAGATGCTTACTCCATCTCCTAGGACTTCAACTTCAGGCTTTGCTTTATCTCTCATCCACTGCTAAAAGCTCTGTCATATTATTTTCTTTTCTAAGTGATCCTTTTTCTGCTATGATAGCTTTTTATGATTTTTCCTTTTATTTCCTTATTATCAATGATACTCACTGGAATAATCCTCTAGGGCTTTTTTATTTTTCTTTTTTCCTGTAGCTTTTCCCCTTGGGAATGAACCTACAGCACCAACCCTGAGCTTACTCCTAGTTCCTTAGTCCTGCTTTCTATAATCATTGTATAATGTAGATGAGTGAGGGATAATAGTGTTTGCAGTGGTACAAAACAAATGGTAAGTTATAACTGTAAAAACAATAATAATAATAATAATGACAGCAGCAATAGCCCCTGGAGTGGAAATAACTTGTTTTTGTCTCCCTAACATTCATTCCTGCTCTTGGTAACTGCCTTTCCATTTCTATTTGGAGCATCGACATTCCTTTATTCTTAATCTGTGTGGGTACAGGACTCAGGCCCGGCCAACTAGACCATCCCATCCCATGGCCACAGTGACTAACTCAGGGCTGGAAGTGTCATCAAGTCAGGCCAATGAAACTCCAGAAAACACTTGTAATCTTTCTCCTGTGGTTGCCCAGCTGGAAGGATGTCTGAGGATCCATCTGTCATCTCATGGGCACTCTCAGCCTAACAATGAAGTCAGTCAGAGGAATACAGAGCCAGATGACTTACAGAAAACTCACAGTGAGGATCTTAGGAGCCCCTAGATCCAGATACTCCTGAAACCAGACCTTTGACATAAGTGAAGCTTACCTGATTTTTTGTCACTTGTAACTGAGAGTCCTCACTGCTTGTATGCCAGGCACCACAATAGGTGCTTTCATAGACATAATCTCCTTTTATCCACATAATAGTCCTGTGGTTGTGTTCACTGATAAGGATGAGGAAACAGAAAGGGGTTAAGTGACACTGAGGTCATGCAGCTGGTGAGGAACACCAAAGCTTCTGAACTGGTATATTGATAAGGTTGAATTTTGCAATAGGGGCCTAGGATATCACCTCAGAAATACAGTCTACCTTTTGTATTTCTGGATTTCTGCATCCGTGAATTCAAGCAAGGTATTCGAACAAAAAACTTTTTGGAAAAAAGTCACAATTTTTACTGAACATACGCTGAATTGTATCTGTACTGAGGCTTTTTTTCTTGCCCTTATTTACTGAACAACAGGGCATAAAAACTGTCTAGCATTTAAATAGGTGTTAAAAGTAATCTAGCAATGATTTAGGGTCTGAAGGAGAATGTGTATAGGTTATATGCAAATACTACACCATTTTCTATGAGAGACATCTGTGGATTTGGGTATGCACATGGAATCCTGGAACCAATCCTGCATGAATACCAAGCGATGACTGTGTTCAGACTGGAGGACTGCCATTAGCTGGTTACTGGGGCACTGAGAACATTAATTTAGGCATCTGGATCTTTAGAGTGCTTATCAAGCCCGTCTTTGCAGAGCTGACCATAGACAAAGTAAAAAAATCAAAGCCAGACAGAAGTTTTCTCACTTAGTCATGGAGCCAGTTAGATCCCGGGATTCTCCATAGGGAACAAGAGTGAGGACAGTCAGTTCCAAGGCTTCCTTAGAAAGGCCGTGTGCTATATATTTCCTTAATTCCTGGAAACTGTTGGCTATCAGTTGAAAAGGGTCTTAAGATAGGGCCCAGATAGGGAAGAGGCATCCAGAATTTGTGGTTTGCAATTGATTTGTCATGACCTGGCACAGAGCAAGGTGAAGTCATTGGGGAGGTAAAAACTGATTCCAGCAGGATCACTGTGCCAGGCCTTGGGCTGTTTGCCTTCACATCTCCTTGCTCCTCTCTTGCTCTGTTCTGGCTCTGGGAGGTGGTGATGTGTGTTTGAGGGGGGTTCTACAGCTGCCTTTTCCATGCTCCTTTGGGAGCAGGCTTCTGCAAGGCACTGGTGGGAGTTTGGAAAGGACAGGGAGAGTCAGCACCTATAGCACAGAGTGACAATGGATCCACTTCCACCTCCTGATCGATCTCAGCTTCTGGACCTCTATGCAGGTGGCCTATGTCTCTCACCACAGGAGCAATGGGCATCCTGCTGGTGCTAATGTCTGAGTCACTGAAAATTCTCTCTTGATGTCTCATGGCCTCTCATCTGTGCAGCCCACTGCATCCAGTAAATTTTCGTCATTTTTATTTTCCTAGTTACCCAAAGATCCAAAATGCAACCTCATGTTAAGCACCGCGGCCCTCCACTTGAATACCCTCAGGCGGGAAGTGTTTAGAAATAAGTTGGCTGGGTTGGATCTCACTGCAGCCTAATCCATCCATTCATATCCTCTGCTTTCATGGCACAACTTGTTTCTCTCAGTCTCATTTTGATAGGCTGATCCTTCTAACTTCCTACCTACCCCTTTGCAGGCTGATCTGAGATAAGGAATAGTAGAATTTCCTGAAAACCTTTCTGTCTTCTTAGTAATCATTAAATATCTGATATTGTGTGGGCCAGCCATAGAAAACCTTCTTCCCTTTTCAGTAAAGACAAGGCATCTCATCACGCCTTGCTGTTGAAATTGCTTTTTTTTTTTTAATTTAAGAGACAAGTCTGATTTTCACTGAAAACTGTGAATGTAGTTAATGGACTTAACATACTAATCCCCATTTTAATGCACCAAACATCAAGAGTTGGTTTTCATCTGAGTAGAAGTGATCCAAATTATTCTTATACCACACTATGGAAAACATCTATTATTAAATTTTAAAATAAACTTTGTGTAAGCTACTTCTTCAAAGCAAAGTCAACCTGAATCCTTGTTTGTGCCTGAGAGTCCAGAAATTCATCCTTAGCCTCAGAGTTATACATTTGCTTATCTTTACCTCCAGAAATCCACATTTTCCCACCCAGATCTGTTACTGTGGATTGCTTGAACATCTCCTGCCAGAAATTTCTCCATGGGCAAATGGTGCTATGGACACAGCTGACTAGAGCTGTCTGAGCCAACAGGGCTGCTTTGGTGGAGTGTTTCGTTGGCTGTATATCTGCAACTGGAGCTGACCAGAGTGGGTGAACTTGGGAGGACCCACAGGAAGTGAATATTTCCTGACCAGATCATCCCTGCTGACTCTCCAGCATTTTCTTGTCTATAATTGAAACACTTGGCTTTGGATGTTTCTGCCCAAGGTCTCTTGAGACAGTGGGAATCTTTCTTTTTCAACTCACACCAAATTTGTCAAGAGCTAAGTCCATAGTGCATACACGTCGGCCCTGCTCATGTGGAGACATGGCCTCTCTGCTTCTGACACAGGCTGTTCCACAGTAACCAGATGTGCCTGCAATCCCAACACCTTAAGAATTCTCGGCTTGGTACTTCTGTGGAAAAGAGAATCTGGTTTGGAAGGCATGGAGGAGATGGCCTGATAAACACATTTCTTTCTAAGATGCAGAGAAGAATAAAAGAGAATGGGAGCCATCCAGATTGGATGCCCAAGAAGAAGACTGCCATGATTTTAATGCATCCCCCCAAATTTACGAGTCAGAAGCTGCATGGGTTGCAGTGCAGCAGTATTGAGAAGGGAGAGTTTTAAGACATGTTTAGGTCACAAGGGTGCTGCTCCCTGAGTGGGTGAAGGCCACTGTTGAGGGAGTGTGTTGACTGTGAAGGAGGGAATTCATGCCCTCTCACCCTGTGATGACTTTTACCATGCTATGACACAGCAAGAAGCCTCTCACCAGATATAGTACTTGATCTTGGGCTTCTCAGCCTCCAGAACTATGAGCCAAATAAACTTCCATGGTTTATAATTTACTCAGTCTGTGGTATTCTGTTACACCAACAGAAAACATAATAAGACAAGGACTAACTAAAAGTAAGTACTCTCTGGTCTCTTCTTTAGTACTCAGCATTGGCTTCCTCTTCACTTTAGGCTCAGTCATGGAGGGTGGGCCATGACATCTGGCCAAACAAGTTGTGCACTGCTCCACTCCAGGAAGCAGCCTTCTGGTAACGTCTGAAGCAAGCAGTGCACCATCCATCTCACTAGGCATGGTGCCCTTGTTGAGGGGAGGAAACTTCCCTGGCTTCCCTTGCTACAAATGGATATTTTGCTTTAGCTCCTGCTTTCTCTATGAAAACTTTCTCCTGCTTCAAGAAAGAGAGAGTGATCTGTACGTTTATGAGACTGAAGGAGCTGACAAAAAAGGGGGACTTAAGCTACTTGAGAAGTTTTCCCTAAAGACAATGTAGTATTATTTTAAAGTTTGCACTAATAAAATTACTCTCTGGGAATGAAAATTTTACTCATCTGGCCTAAACTAATTTATTGCATGTGCTAAGTTGATCATGAATACTAGCAAGAACTGATGAGGCAGGAGATCCTCAACAAATGAGACTGTCCTCAAATCAACCATACTTTGGGAAATTATGGATTATAAGTGTCCTTAAAATGATTATGACTTCTGCATACTGATACAGAGCCAGCTTTACAAGGAAAGGCAAGAAGGACTAAAGGATGTACTGTCATCTTCAAGCCAAGACGGGTTCAGAGAGAGGAGATAGAGATGCTGCCCTAAGTAAAGGAAGCTCATGGAACTAAGGATGAAGGCAATGGGAGGTTTTGTTTTTGTTCTTGGTTTTTAGGAAAGAGTACTCAGATTGACCTCCAAAAGAAGGGTCTTAGAGCTAAGAAGTAGACAAGATGGATGTGAAAGATTGCATAGGCAAGTAAAAAATTTGGGATATTAATGGGCTAGTGAAATAAACAGTTGATTGAAGTGAAGACTGTGGATTTGAGAAGTGAGATATCAAAGGCTGATGGAGTAGAATCATCACAGACCACAGACCGCAGACCACAGAGAGCTGTGAAGGCATCGCCTGGTGCTCAGACCCATGGAATGCAAACTTCCCACAGCCATTAAGCCAAATATCTGGGCAGAAGACTGTTTTCTCACCCAGGTCATAATCTTAGAGAATCTTAATTTTTTTTCTGCATGGTCTGGTGCTTCTCTCAATATATAATTTCCCATGTAGGGTCACATAACTGCTTTGCCAAATAAATAGTCCTTTCCTGAAAGGATGTTCAGACTGGAATGGGTTTTTAAAAATATGTTTGTCTCCCAGCAAATAAAACAAATAAACCATCTGAAAACTGGCATCCCTCAAGTTAGAAACCAAAGCAGGTTGCGCAAAGCAAAGTTTGTCACTGATAATTCATACTGACACCGATGTTTGTTTTCTTAAAGCTGAAGTCTTAGAACTCATTTCAAGTGGTGTTGAATATTTAGTAAGATTTTAGACCTCCCTGAGACAAGATGCAGCATCTAGTTTGGGGATGGGTCTGGGTCACCTCAGCACCATCAGGAGCTGACTCACCGTGGCCTGTACCTCTTGTGACTTAAAGGCCTTTAACATTTAACTTTCTACTTTTCATTGAGCTTTCATTTTCAACATTACCCAAATCTCAGTATATAAAAATATTCCATCTAAACAAACATAAACTTAGTAGTAGTTCTTTTTCAAAAATGCTAATAAATTAATATGCGCTCCATACGACTCCAGAAAGGGAGGAATGGAGAATAGCAAGCTGAAGAAGTCTGCCTCATGCAGGGCAGAAGGTAAGACAGTCGTGTACACTGATAGGAATGGTGCTGGCTAGAAGAGAGGGACACTCATTCAGAGATAGCCAGTGGCGTTCAGGGAAGTGAATCAGAGGCAAAGAGATGGAGTCTGAGGACCAGTTCCTATCCTCAAGTAGGTAGAAATTCAACTGTAGCCTTCAGAGAAGGGCATCACAAAGGACAATCAATGTTAGAGAACATTTATTCACAGAGAAGTAGGGAAATTCAGGCTATGAGTTCATGAGCTGAAAGATTGGGAAGGCAGTATAATAGGGAATAGCCAAGGGTTCGTATCCAATGCCCAACAAGAGGCAGGACTGAGAATGGATCGTAACATTGCCTAAAGTCCTCATAGAATTTTATCACTAGGACAAGCATCATGGAAAAGTCTCTTTCTTGGTGTCAGTCAATATTTGAGAATGCTTTACTCAGGGGCATTCACGTCAGAATAGCAATTCTTCTTTCTCTGATACTTCATGCCATCCCACAAAACTCAGCCTCCTCATTTTCCTGAGGTCATATCCTGACATCCTGAAAAGAAGGAACATTATTTAACTGTCGGAAGTATTGCAAAACATGAAATAATAAATAAGCTATCTTAATTTTGAAATGAGTCATAATTCTCTTTGTTCTATATCTTTATAACTGCCTTTTATAAATTACATATTTTCCCCTGATGATAGAAATTTAAAACCAAACAGCAACAACAACAGAACTCTCTAAGTGTCCTCTCATGAAGATTCCTATTTTATTCCATCAGAGTATGCCTAGGAAACTGCTGTTGAAATAATAGTCACCATTTTTTTAGAGTCTATTGTGTAGCAGACTCTCAAAACTACTTACTTCTATTCATATTTTAGAGACAAGGAAACCAAAAATAGAGAGGTTAAATGAGTTGCTTATGGTCTCCTAGTTACTAATTTGTCAGATTGCTGACTTGAACTGAGGGCTACTAAATTGAAAGTCCACGCTCTTATTCATTAATTATAACATCTTCCATCTCCCCAGAAAACAGTCTCAAGAGACACCACCAAAACCGATCTACAGTAGCCTCCTGTTTACAACCAGCTATCCTTCTGGCTGATACTCATTCCTCACCCAAGGTCTTTTTAAAAAAATGTTGTTTTCATTAGTACATGCTTTTAATTCTTTTTGCATGCCCTGCCACTCACCTCCTTGCCCTCTCAGCATCTATTGATCCCTTTCAAATTTGCAAAAAATCTATCTGCTTTCTTTTATTTTACTCTTTCTCGCATAAGAGAACCCAAGAGATATTTAAGCTTGTGCGTCTTACGTTTTTCACTTAAAATTATGGTCTCAAAGCACATTCAGTTTCCTACAAATGACTTACACTATTTCTTCTTTGTAGCATAGTAGTACTTCAATGTGTATAAATACTTCAGTTTCTCTATGTATTCATCTGTTGATAGATATATAGGTCACTACTAAGATTTAGTTGTTCTGAATTGTGCTTCTATAAACATGAATGCACATGCATCATTGTAATATGATGTCCTTAACATTTTAAGAAGATATGTGGAAGGGGAATAGATGGGTTAAATGAAATTGATATTTTTACTGTTTTGAGAATTTGCCATATGGATTTCTAAAGTGGTTTTGCTAGTTTATGTGTAAATGGGTTCCTTTTCCCTGTAGTCTCACTAACCTTCATTAGTCTTTGATTGCTTGAGGCTGGCTATTGTTTTCTGGAATTAAATGGAATCTTTATGTTGTTAAAATTTGCATTTATCTAATGATTAGAAATGTTGAACACTGTTTCATATATTTATTGACCATTTTTACTTCTTCTGAGAAGTGTCTATTCATTTCAGTTGCCCACTTTTAGATTGGGTCTTTCCTTTGAGGGGTCTAATATTTTTGAGTTCTTTGTGTGTTCTACATACTGGTCCTCTATCTGAAGTGTAGCTGGCAAATACTTTTCCCATCATATGGCTTTTCTCTTCATTTGTTTGGCTGTTTCCTTTGTTTTTCAGAAGCTTTTGATTACTATAATTGCATTTGTTGATTATTAATGTTTTTTCTTGTGCAACTTTACCTGTGCCATATATCTTCAAGAGTTTTATCCATTTTATCTTCTAGCATACTATTTCTATTATAATATTTAAATTTTTATCCATGTTTATTTTTGTTTAAGAACTAGTAAGAGATATGGGTCTGGATTCAATTTTCTATATATAGACAGCCAGCTTTCCCAGCACCATTTTCTAAAGAGGCTATCTTTCCTCCAGCTTATGTTTTGGGCCCTTTGTTAATGACTGAATGTGCCTGGGGTTGTTTCTGCAACCTCCATTCTGTTCATGTTCCTTTTTGTTCTAGTTCCATGCTATTGTGGCTTTGTAGTATAACTTGAAGTCTGGGATTGTGATGCCTCTTGCTTTGTTCTTGTTGTCCAGGATTGCTTTTGCTTTTTTGGGTCTTTTCTGCTTCCATACGAATTTTAGGACTATTTTCTCCAGTTCTTTGAGGAATGCTATTGGTATTTTGATTGGGTTTGCACTATATTTATATAACAGTTTTGTTAGCACATTTTGGTAATACTTGTTCTTCTTATACAGGAACAAGAGATATCTTTCCATTTTCTGATGTCTACTTTATCTCCTTTTTGGAGCACTATAGGTTTCATTACAGAGGTCTCCCACTTCCTTTGTTAGTTTAATTCCTAAGTAATTCTTCTTGAAGCTATTGTGAACGATGTTATTTTCCTAATTTCTTTAGCAGTGGGTTTATTATTGGTGTACAGGAATGCTCCTGATACTTTTGTGTTAATTTTGTATCCTGCTACATTGCCAAATTTGTTTATTAGTTCTAGGAGTCTTTTGTTGGAATTTTTTGGGACTTCTGTTAGAGGATTATTGTAGTCAGGAGTTGCAAGGAGAACAATTGTATATAGGACACAGAATTTATAATACTATTTCATGATGGTCACCCAGAGTTAAATGCACGAAAGTACAGGAAATTCATCCAAAACACTAAAGACCTAGAAAATCTATCCAAGGACCTGGATCCCACAACAATGTCCTGCATGAGTCCAGCTGAAGGCCTATAGCACATGACAATTCTTCCCATGAGTCCAGCTGGAGGCCTAGAGCTCACAACAATGACTTATGCGAGTCTTTTTTACAGATCTGCTATGGGAAAACCCAAAAGTCAGTGTAAAAGCTAGAAAGTCTATGCTAGCAGGATGAAGAATCTGTGCCAGTAGGTTGAGGGTTCTACACTGGAGCCAAGAAGCTTCCCTAAACTGTACCACAGCCATTCTCAATGACAGTGAGGTCCTGAGCCCCTCCAACCCTGGGAACAGCCAAGTTCATATCAGAAAGCCAGCATGACAAGTTTCTCTTGGATACTGAACAGCACACATCTTCCCCTCTGGAGCTAGGAAGCAATGCTCAATGGAAGGACCAGAGCTTCCCCAAAGTGAACTACAGCCATCCTTAGTGAAAACAAGGTCCTGAGCTCCTCTGATGATGAGAACAGCCAAGTTCATATCCGCAAAGAAACTCCACAAGCTCCTCCAGAAGAACCAACAGCTCCAGGCAGGTGCTTATGTCCCTAAGCTGAACCCCTGGTCCCAAACCAACAGCTCCAAACAACAACATTTATGAGAATCCACAATGCTACTCTCTTCCTTTCCATGTCTCTTTTTCATGCTAGCAACAGTCCTCAGGTGGGCCATCTACACTCATCACCACACTGATTCAATTCAGCGAGTGTTCAGTTGACCACACATTTTTAATCCACAAGGATAATGTTGAATGTGAACAAAGATAGTTTAACTTCTTCTTGTTATACATATTCCTTTTATTTCTTTCCCCTGCCTGATTACTGTGGCTAAGGTTTTGAGTACTGTATTGAACAAGTATGGTAATGGATGTCCTTGTCTTATTCCATATTTTAGAGAGAAAGATTTGAATTTTTCCCAGCTTTATAGGATGTTGGCAGTAGGTTTATCACAAATGGTTTTTGTCAGATTGAGAAATGTCCTTCTACACTTATTTTCTTTAGGATTTTTATCATGAATGAACATTGGATTCTGTCAAAGTCTTTCAGGTATTCATGTGGTTGTTTTCCTTGCTTATGTTTATGTTATATCTCACATTTACTGATTTCAGTATGTTGAGCCATCCTTGCATTCCTGAGATAAAGTCTATTTGATCATAATGTATGATCTTTTTAATAATTCATTCCATGTTATTTGCTACTAGCTTATTGAAGATCTTTGAATCTATGTTAATGTAGTTTTCTTTTTCAGTTGATTGTTATTTGTTTTTTTAATCAAAGTAATACTAGTTTCTAGGAATAAACTTGGCAGTATTCTGTTCTTTTTAATTTCACTAAAAAGTTTGAGGAAAAGTTTGGCATTGGATCTTTCCTGAAATTCTTGGAGAATTCAGTGATAAATCTATTAGGTCCTGGGTTTTTCTTATTTGGTAGATTTTTTTCTTTGTTGTTTTGTTTTGTTTTGACTCAATTTCTTTGTTATTGTATTATTTAGGGTTTTTATATCTTCTTAGTTCAGTTTTGGTAAATCATAGCATGTAGGAATTTATTTCACCTTGACTCTTCAATTTATTGGTAGAGATTTTCAAAGTAGTTACTCATAATCTTGGATTTCAATGACCTTATTGTGATTTCTTTTTTTTTTTCATTGTTAATTGCATTGATTTGGGTCATTTCTTTTCCATTTTTTTGGTAAGATTGACTAAGAGTTTGTCTGTTTTTGTTTATTCTTTTGAAAGATTGGTTTTTCAATCATTAATTTTTGGTATCACTTTTTAGTCTTAATTTCATTAATTTGTGCTCTGATATTATAATTTCCTTCCTTGCACCAGCTTTAGGTTTGGATTGTTCTTGCTTTTCTAGGACCTTGAGATACTTCATTAGATTACTTATCTGGGCTTCCTTTGTTTTTCTGAATCAGGTGTTCACAGCTATAAACTTACCCTTTAGGTCTGCTTTCATCATGTCCTACAAGTTCTGGTATGTTGTAGCACTTCATTTGATGCTAGAAACTGGCTAGTTTCTTCTGTGATTTCCTCTGCTACCCATTGATTCTTCAAGAGTGTATTCTTTAACCTCCAGATGCTTGCATAATTTGTTTTCTTTTGCCGCTGACTTTTAGCACTATGATCTAATAATTTGCATGGGATACATTTGATTCTTTTTTATTTACTTAAGCTTGCTTTATGGCTAGTATGTGTTCTGTTTTGGGTACAGTTCCATGGACTGTGAGAATATGTATGTTGCTATTTTATTAAATCTATTAAATCTATTTATTAAATCTATTTGTTTGAAGATATGGTTCAACTCTAATATTTCTTGTTGATTTTTTTGTCTAGTTGATCTATTGGGACAATGGGTTATTAAAGCAACCCTCTATGATCAAGTTGATCTTTATCTGATGTTTTATATACATTAGTGTTTGTTTTATGAAGCCAGAGGCAAAAGTAAACAGAAATTATGCAACCATCTGGAGTTAGTATTTGAGGCATATATATTTATAACTGTTATATCGCCTGTTAAATCATTTCCTTAAGCAACCTGTAGTTACCTTCTTCACCTCTTCTGATCAGTTTTGGCTTAAAGTCCACTTTTTCTGAAAATAGGCTGGCACTTTTACTTGTTCTTGGGCAACTGTTGCATGTAGTGTTGTTTACCAGGCTTTGATTCTTATGTGTATACATTTCTTTTTTGTTTAAATATGTTTATTGTATACAGCATGCTGTTGTTTTTAGTTTTTGATTGAATCTGCAATTTGTGTCCTTTGATTGGAGGTTTGAGCCCATCCGTACTGAGAGTTATTACTGAAAGTTATTTCTTAATCCTGTCATAGTATTATGTTGTTGTTGTTTTTTATTTCCTTGTTCATTCATCTGCTGAATGGTTCACTTTATCTGGCGTACTCATTCCATTAGACTTTTTAGCATTGTTTGACTCATTTTTTCTTTCTAGAGCATCCTTGAGAGTTTTTGGAGTGCTATTTTGAAGTCATTAATTCCTTTGAGGAGGAGAGAGTGCAGTGTAATTGGCCCAGCATCCAGTTCTCTGGGAATGAACTGCAATATTGTTAGTAACATGAAGACAAAGCAGATACCGGCAAACAGTAAAAACTAACTAATAGCAAAACTGTGCCACCCTGGCAATAATAATAAAATCAATAACAATAACAAAGTCAAAGACAAACTTCATATGGATGTACCATATGAACTTTCATTGCACCAGCCTTGATATCTGTAATTATAATATAGACACAAAAATAAATGAAATATTGACATATACAGTAAATATCTACTAAAGGCAATAACTATTCCAACATTAACAATAGAAAAGAATTCAACAGTAGCACAGAGTGAACTACATATATAAAGATTAATACAGCTTACAATTAATACTAATGAAGAGAACAGGGAAAGAGAAAATAAAGAAGTAAAATTTAAAAAATAAAGAAAAGAAAGATGAGGAGAGAAAAGTAAAATAAAGTATCCTATTAAGGAGTAAAAAAAGAAAATTAATAGAATTAGATAAAAGCTAACGAAATGAACAAGAAAAAGAAAAAAGAAAAGAACACTAAAAAAAAAAGGAAAAAAGAGAAGAGAGAAAAAAAACCTGTACTTCCCCAAAAACTGATGAAATAAAAGAAACAAGTCCAAAAAGTTCCTCCATGTTTTTGAGTGAATGATTCCCCCTGCCCCAGGGTCTACAGTTTTAGAATCCACCAGATATGGAGGAGATACAGGAACCACTACTAAGACCTATTTTGCTTCCATACTCATGTTTTTGGTGTGTGAATGCTGAATCCTGCTATACCTTTCTTGCTGAGCATGGTTGTCCAGTGGTGTCTACCCTAGAGTTGCATTCACTCCAATTGTTTCTAATTGCTGTGCCCCTCTGTGTGGCCTAAGTCAAACACTCTCCACCTGGATTTATGGCCTGTGGGCCAGCTGCAAAGCCCCATCCATTCATACACCCCAAGCCATGAAAACTGGGGCATGAAAGCTGAGGCATATTCCTGCTCATACTAGCAAGCTGGGAAAGGAAACAGGCCACTGAGTTCTGTATTAGATGTAGGCAGTGGGGTCCAGCAGTCTTTTAGACTTAATGCTGGCAGTTTCAGGTCAAGCTCCCTCTGAAAGTCACACATGACCAGTGTGGATTCTCATCACATAGTGTGGGACTCTGATGCCCTTTTTAGGCTGAGCTTACATTTCTCAGCAGGTCTACATCTGGTCCATACTCTCCATGAAGCTGTCTCTTCTGGCAGTCTCCCACACAGCCACTGTGGTAGGGTGAACCCAGAAATGCTGAAGTGTGATTGTTCTGTAGCTCAATCTTAACCCAATCAACCCCTGCCCCAAATGACTCCTGCTCAAACACTTCAAATATGGCAGTTACTGCACTGGATATTTTCTCCAATTCTGTCATGCAGAATGAGTTTCTTTTAGAGTAAAACTCTATGCTGTTTTTACAGTTTGCAATAATCAAGGGATATTCTTGGAGTTAGTACTGCCAACCAGGTCTGTTGTTTTTTCCTGGAGCTTCCAACCCTCCACAGGATTACTTTGTTTTCAGACAGATCCTCCATCTTGGGAGTCAGGATTGGCTTTTCAGACTGCTATGTGCTTTTCTCTGCGTTGTACTCAGTTTTTTCAGCTTCTCTGTAGTTTCTAATTTTCCTGTCAGCTCACTCTCGATTCTCAGAAATACGTTTATTTTTTACTTTACCAAGTTGTGGTTTTCCAGTTCTCTCAGTTTCACGTCCCAAAGAGGCTATATTTTGCTGCCAGTCGTTTTTATACCATTTTTTTCCTGACACTCTTCTGTGACAAATTGCAACTTTCTACTACAAGTTTCTGAGTGTTACTAAACTCTCTCTCGTTTACATCCTGATCTGCCTGAATAAACCTTCAGGCTCCTAGGCCCAGTGTATGACTTACTCTTGACAAGTAGAGCAAGATATTGAAACAGAAACTATTAACAGTGCTGCAAGAGACCTGATAAAGTATTTGTGCTCATTAACTCAGTACAAGGTCTATCTCCAAGACAAATTTTAGGGTACAAAGGATTAAACAAAACTTGGAATGATATATACATGACTAAATGGCCTAAGGTTAATCTTGAAAGTAAGCATATAAAAATATCATGTGAGAACAGTACTTTGGAGCCCTCTACTACACAATAGCATATTTTGAGTGCCGTCTTCCCTCTATGAACAAAGAGTTCTAGGGATAAATTATTTTATTTAAACCAGACTTAGGCTAAGTAATGGAAATATAGTGACAAAAAAAGACAAAGTCATAATATTTAGGAAATTACAGATTGATTGGAGAGCTGTATGCAAAAATATAAAATTCAGAAAGAAAATTTGCTTCAAAATAAATATTTTCATTATAAATAAAATGACAAGATAATTTGAATAGATGTAGGGAAAATATTCAGTAAAAAGTGAATATTCACTCATATAAAACAGTACGATTTAGTTAAATTTATAAACATCCTTCGTTAGGAATAAGGAAAGAGTACCTACTGCCATATCTTCTATTCAACATTGACTCTTCAGTCTTAACCAATGCAAGGAAAACAAGTTGTAAGATGGAAAAGGAAAAGATTAACTTCATTATTGATAACCTATTTGATTATTTACACAAAAAGACTGAAAGAAGCAATAGACAAACTTTAATAATTAATAACAGTTTAACAAGGTAATGGAATAAAAAATCAACACAGAAAATTTATAATAATATTTGGCAATTGTTTATCACTTCATGCATTTCAAAGCCCTCATAATCATTTTTCACTCACAAAAATTTATAGAATCTCTGAGTTTTGTATACCATTGTGGAGGACCACCTGGACGGCTCTCCTTGAAAGAGCATTTGGCCCTATTCCCATGTATTGAAATGTTCAGAGTTGGCTAGGATATTCCTTTATCTCCTCAGTGAGCTTTATGCAGTGCAAATGGTTCTAGCCAAGGTGCTGATAAGTAGTCTTTGAAGCAAAGCTACAGGTCAATGATGCCCCAACTACAGGTCCCAAGTAGTATGCGTGAGCTAGATTGAGTGACACCACACTGTCCACCAAGATTGAGCCTCTAGAAAGAAGCCATGACCTCTCAAGGCATGACAGTGACACATCAAAACTGAAGCACCAACCTCAAAATCACTAGATACTGCCTCAATCTGTGATGCATGGATTTCTCTCTCTCTCTCTCTCTCTCTCTCTCTCTCTCTGTCTCTCTCTCTCTTTCTCTCTCTCTCTGCATATTGCAGAGGTGACTTCAGGCTTCCCACCTTGCCCAGCTAAAAGCACTGACACACTTCCCACCTTTCTCCCAATCACTCCCCTCTTCATGAATTAACAAAACTTGGGTTTGGCTCTGGTTCACGGCCATTGTTCCAGTTAGCTATTGTGCTAACTGGACTTAGGACCTCCTTGCCTACCCACAACTAAAAGTATGTCTTTATGTCTTTATCTCACCATGAGTTGCACTGGGAGTGATAGATTGGAATTAACTTATTGGAATTCCAATAACTTTTCTCTGGGATTACAAATATAAATTTCCTGGACCACAGTGAGATCTGGAAGGGTATCTATAATCATCATCATTATTGTCAGTGGCAGTTGCACATTCCCATTTCATAAATGTGTGACTGAGTTAGAGATTCTGTTTTCTTTTCAGAAATTGAGATGTACTTAACACGTGGTAACATTATTTTTTGTACTATCTTTCCATGAGTTTTGTGCAACATATAGCCAAACTCAAAACTTAAAAAATTATTCTCGTAGGCTGTTTGCTCTTGTTTCTCAAGCTATAGCTGCCAAAAGCCACCAACAATAGCCGGACCACCACCTGAACATTAGAGTACCTTAAATTTTTCTGTCAGATTTTTTAGTCTGAACCCCTTAATCCCAGTCTCCTACAGTATCTCTGGACATTCACAAAATGAAGGCAAATTCTCAGCCAAAACATGACACACATGGCTTGGAATCCAACTACCAATATAGTCCTTTCCAGTAGAAGCCTCCTGAACCTGGTCTTCACTACTTGCAATACTCTCAGCATTCTGGTCTTCTTAGTTCTGCCAGAATCTTCCAAAAAGGTCAGCTTATAGCATCTCAGGGTTGCTTCTTCAGCTGCCATCTCCAGACCTTTCCAGTCTTTTCTTATAAGTCAGATCTACAGGCTTCTGAACCACATGGCAAGGTAATGTCACAACAATGACCCTACTTCTCTGATACCAAAATCTGTTTTAGTTACTTTCTCATTGCTGGGACAAAATATCTGACCCTCACAAGTTAAAATAGGGAAAGTTTATTTTATCTCACAGGATGTAGAAGTTTCAGTACATAGTTGACCGGCTCTAAAGCAGGGTAGCATGGCAGAGGGGCACAGTAAAAGAGAAATAGCATGACTTCCTTTTTCTTTCCCTTATTATTTCCCAGGGTACAAGCCTACGCTTGGCACCACTCACACCAAGCATGAGGCTTCCCTCTTCAGTAAATCCATTGTCCACACTCACAAGTAGGTAAACCAATCAGTGGGCCAATCCAATATCACATACACATGACCCAGTTGTTCCCCCAAACCCCACACATGAGTACATGAGGCCTTGGGGGAACATCTAAATGTAAGTCATATAGGCAGGACTATGCTGTTTAGAATTTAGTTTTTCTCTAAATTTCTTATGCATGCTTTTTCCTTAATGACTCAAGTGAATTTATTTTTTAATGATTTTTTATTAGCATATGTTTGTGAAGCATGATGTTTACACTCTCTGCGGGGAATTTGTACATAATATATATTACTTCCTTTCTTCACCTTCTTCTCTTTCCTCTCCCTGCACTCCATCTATCTGTTGATCCCTTTTCTTTCTTGTGGGTGGTACATATTTATAATACATAATATTTACATTCCTTGTATGGAGTGGTACATCTACACCACAGGTCTTCTTTTTTTCTTTCTTTTGGTACCGGGGATCAAACTCACAACCTTGTGCTTGCCAGGCAGACTCTTAGGCTACTGAGGTAAATCCCCAGCCCCCACACCACAAGTCTTAATTACCTTTTTCACTTACTTTTCCTCCTCTTCCTTCCTTCTCTTGATCCCCCCCTTTTTTTTAGAAAGATCTAAGTGAGTTTCTTGAGAGGACAAGACTGCTATTGCAGAAGAGTTGACTCAGTGGAAGATAACCATTGCGTCCAAACAGTACAGAGGGGGATGCTCATTCACTGACAGAAGGGGATGCTCTGTATTCTTCACATTCTGCTAACTCAAAGATCATATCATTTTTTTCAGCTGAAGGAAGTTGCTTGTATCTCTTGAGTAAGGACCATGATATGAGGAACTCAGATGATAACCCAGAGGATGCTAAGAGTTCAAAAGTCACTTGCTCTCAAATCACCTTACTCTTCACAGAAAAAAAATTTTAAAAGGCAAACAACCAAAAAACACATTTACAAAGAAGTTGAAGGAATTTGAGAAAATGGAATGGAGCAACACAAATCATGAGGAATTTGTGATAAATTGGCTTAGACTGGTAAAAAGAAAATAGAGGTAAATAAAAGTTTCCATGTAAGTATAGTAGAAATACATTGAAAGTTTAATAAATTGTCCTAAGAGTTACCCCATGAGTCATTGTCATAACTTGGATTAGAACTCAAAACTCCTCATTCCAAGCCTGATGACAAATCATCAGAGACAAGGATGTCTGCTCTGGGGCTGACCAGTCCTTCCATGATGCAATTGCTGAGGAAATGAGGTCCAACATGACACTCCTTTGGTAGTATGAGTTTGTTTTTTATCTCCCTCAGCAAAGAAAAGATGAGTAAATATTATCTTCACTCTCTCTTAGGGAGAGGAGACAGAAGGTAAATATAGTAATGATGCATGTGGAGGATGAGTGGACAGAACAGGGGTATAACAATCCATTTCAGAAGCATAACGTATCAAACCAATAAGAGAGAATACAGAGTATAATAACAAACTTCTGTGTTAAAAAAAAAGAAAAGAAAACACATAAGAGAAAAGCAGAATTGGGAAGAAAGGACTATTATCAATGTATTTTTCCCTTCTAAAATGATCCTATGTTTCATCAATGAAGATGTAGGGCTTCAAAAAATGCTTTGGAAGAGCAAGAGTTGCTGAGAAAAGATTTCTAATAGCACTTTAGTAAGAGTAAAGACTTTTAAATAGACTTGTACCTTCTAAGGTTAAACTTAAGGTGTTTCCTAGTTCACATTCTATTGATGCTAAATTTATTCAGATTTTCCATGTGAAAGTCAATTTTCAAACCAAATAGAATTAGAATCATAATGTTAATATACCCAGGAAGGAAATGAGAATTATGTGTTCAACTTCACAGGGGTTATTATTAGAACAAGTCATGTGGAAATTGTTTTGTAGTTTCAACATGGCAAAGATCTGCAATTTTACATGGCTCAATCTAATTCTAAACCAGGGATCAATCCTAAAGACTGATCTTCTAGCTTTACTACATTTCTAATTCCAGTATGTTCTTTATTCTCACCTGTAGCCTTTCCTAGTTTTTCTAATTGTGAGTGACTCAGAAGGTCTTTCCCTCCAGGGCAGTTAAGGACTACACTGGCCCTAATATGATTTGAATATGGCTTATCTCTTTCAAAATTTATGTTGAAATTTGAGTCCCATTATGAAATATTAAGAGGTGAAATGTTAAAGAAATGATTAGGGTGCTGACTTCATGAGTGGATTAACTCGTTCATGTCATTAATGGATTAACCGAGTAAAGGGTCTGTGGTTATGTGGAGAATGAATCTGTTATAAAAGTCAGCTTGGCTCAATTTCTTATACCATCCCCATCTCTTACTTTGTGATAATCTGTGCTCACTAGGAACTCTGTCAACAAGAAAGTCAGCAACAGATGCCTTGGACCAGAACCATGAGACAAATTCAACCTCTTTTCTTTATAACTCATCCAAAGCATTGTGTTACTAGCATCAGAAAACCGACTAGGACAGATCCCTTCTTTCATCAACCACCATTATCATCCACTTCAAATACTGGTAGCAAAAGAATAGCCAGTATAGCATATGGCATTAACACCTCATCTGCACTTAGACTGTAGGAAATGTGTTGTATAACATCCTTGATTCTGAAAAGACCAAAATGTCATTTTCCATTGTCAAAAGTTTTCATTTTGTTAGATACAATGTCTCCCTTTGGAGGCAAAGATTAGAGACCTCACATGCACATGTGACCTTCTAGCTATGCAGACATCTATGTGTTGGCTTCAACTAGATTGTTTAATATATAATTTGGCAACTTCCATATGCCCAACGCTGTACTCAACACTGTGAGGATCCCAAAACTATTGAATTTGCATGTAGGTGAACAAACAATACACACATCTACAGGTGCTAAGATACTGGAGTGGAAACTCCAGTAGGAAAACAAAGAATTTGAGAATTTATAGTGTAATAAAAACTTAATTGCCAAAAGATTTGTACAGCTAGTTTTGAATCTGGAACAAGAATAATTTTAGGACTAAGGAAGTAGAATTGGAATTTTTAGCAGGATTTTTTAAAAGGCTAGCATGTAGAGAAGTGGACACTAGAGAAAAGCCAGTCTAGGTAGAAGTTACAAGATCAAAAGAGACATGGTATCAGGATAGTTTGTGGGGATCATGAGTAACTGTAGCTGCTATTTATTACATGGTCTATTAGGTATAATCTACTACAAGGCAAGTCAAGTGTAGACAATGAGTATCTTTACTGTTAGTTAATGGAAAAATCCACAAATTAAAAGCAATAAGATATGAAATAACATCTCAGGTAAAAGAACAACCATAATGAAAGAAATGCTGGGCATATCTAAAGACATAGATTTTTTAAAAAGTAGAACATTGGAAAATGATGTAAACATTGAATGAATAATACAGAAAAAACTACAATGCATGGAACAGATACAGAGTTATTCAAGAAATTAAAAACTCCATTGCAAGATAGAAAAACTGATTGAAAGAAACTGAAGACAGACTTTTAGATTTTGAAGATATGATTGCAGATAACAATTATGAAAGGTAAAAACTCTTCAAAATAACAAGAAATCAGAAAATAACAATTCAAGGGCTTAAAGATGACACAAAGAAAAATAATTTAAAAGTGATAGGTGTCAGCAAAAAAAGCAAAGGGCAACACAAATGACATAAAAAGAATACTTACAGAAATAATAGCAGAAAACTTCCCAAGCATAGGAAAAGGACCTGATATACAGATAAGTGAGGCATATAGAACTCCAACTAGCCATAACCAAAATAAATCTACACTCAAACATATAATAATCAAGATCCCAGAAATTCAGCATAAGAACAAACTATTAAAGGTTGTTAGAAAACAGAATCAACTCATCTATAAAGGAAAGCTTATCAGAATCTTGGAGAACTTCTTAACACAAACCATCAAGTCAAGCGGAGCTTGGCATGAAGTGTTTCAAGTCCTGAAAGAAAGGAAACAGCTTCCAACCCAGATTGATATACTCTGCCAAACTATCTTTCAAAATTAATGGAAAAATAAGATACTTTCATGATAAAGAACTACTGAAGGAATTCATGACCACCAAACCAAACCTGCAAAGAGTGCTAAAGAATATTCTAGAGAGAGAGAAAGATGACCATGGTTCCAGGAACAGTAGCAGAGGGGATTGCTGAGCAGGGTAGGCAATCTAATGGAGGGGGAAAGTGGGGAACCAATGGCAGGAAGATAGCATAGTAGAGATGAGCCAGTGCATGTCAATCGTAACCATTAATGTAGATGGTCTCAACTAACCAATAAAAGGAAACATGGGCAGAGAGGATTGGGAGACAGGATTCATCAATATGCTATATGCAGGGAACACATTTGACTTGAAAGAAAATTCATGGACTGAAGTTTGGAGGAGATTAGACAGTGCTCCATGTGATGGGGACCCAGAAAAAATCAGGGTTAGATTGCCCATCAACCATGGAATGGATAGGAAAGATAAGGTATTTTTATATAATGGAAAGCTACTTAGTTATAAAGAAGGATAACCTTGAGGCTTTTATAGGTAAATGGATGCAACTTGAGATCATGCTCATGAGTGAAATGGTTTGGACTCACATGGGTGAACAATATGTTGCCTCCCAAGTACAAAAAACTGAAGGAGTTAGTGGGATCCAAAGTGTACAATAGATATTGTGGAAGTAAAAGATGGGGAAATGTCTAAAAAGGGAAGCTGGTAGCTATTAATTTCCTACTATCTTGTTTTGAAGGCCTGCATTGTTTTCATTGTTTCATTTGGTTTGGTTTTATTCTGTTTTGTTTAGTTTGCTTCCATTATGTCTGATGGTATGGGCAGCTATTTTGAAGATAACAAGATATATTATGGCACTGCTGATTTCCTATTGTCTTGTTTTGAAGTCCTATATCACTTTCATTGTTTTGTTTTTATTGATTTTATTCTGCTCTGTTTTGTGTCATTTTATTTTACCTTATGGTATGGATGGTTATTTTGAAGATAACATGAGGCATTATAGTAGCCATTGTTGATTTCCTGTTATCTTGTTTTGAAGTCCTGTATTGATCTTATTATTTTGATTGACTTTACTCTGTTTCATTTTGTTTGGTTGTATTCTCTTTAAAATAAAATTTTAAAAATCCATGAATGCAGAGAAGAGCAGATTTTCCTTTGTCCTTTTCCCAGCTCTTCTCCTCCATCTCCTCATTCTCCCTTGGAGCTGGCTGGATGGGTGGTATTTACATGATCCCGTCTCAATATATCAGTCAGTGATTTCAAACGGAAGAGCAGAAGCCACAATTAATTTTTCTATTTCTATTATCTTTTCAAAATACTAGGTTTTACATGTATGAAATATAGTATTCATGATGTATAATTTCATTGTTCCCATTTAGTTCTGCTTTTTTCAAGCTGTTAGCTTTTAATAGTTAAATTTTACAATTAACTATTAACTGTGATTTAACTATTTTTAAATTTTTAAAAATTTTAAAATTTAACTATTAACTGTGTAGTTAATCTAGTTTACTAAATTTAAATGAACTTGTTAATGCATCTGATTCACTGAGAAGGCTTCAAAAGACTAAGCCTGGTATCAGTTCACTGTTCAGTCCCTTTGGTGTTTAGTAACTTCATAGAGAAAACTTCCCGGGATAACTTTAAGAGAAGTTGTAGAAGGGAAGACAGTGTTTTCACCCCCAAAACTAGTTTCTCATATAGAATTTTGGGGTAGGGGCATTGAAAAGAGGCATGATTTAGGATAAGGGTGTCTTTTGCACTTCACCATCATCCAAATACCTGCCCCAAATTGATATTCATCCTACCAGTGATAGCAATAGAGAGACCATGGCTATATTGGCTTTCCACATGTAAATCAGTGGTGCCACCAGGAACTGCCATGAGGCCCTGGACCAGTTTGGTGTCCTAGTAAAATAGAATTTTGAGTCAGATTTTTCCTAGAAAAAGAAACTCTTGGTAGGTGAGAAATTTATAGCAGTTAAAGTATCATTTCACAATATCCGGTATTCACTAGTGGATCATGGGGTGATCTGGTAAGGCAAGGTGGCTTGTGACTAACCTTGGCAGCCAGGTGTCCCAGCTCTCTTCACTGATGCAAATTCATCAGGGCCCAGTACAAGGCCATTTGTGATTCAGCTATGATTGGATGGGTGGGGCTTGTCCTGTTGTCCTGGAGTTGGCCCATACAGCAAGCACTCTGTACCTACCCTTCTAGATACAGTGGCCAAATAGTGAAGCCAGACTTTACCCACCCCAGTTTACTAAATAGCTCTAGAATGAGCCCTTCCATGGCCAACTACACTTATACACATGCCAACCTAGCAACCATTCTTTCCAGGAAAAAGCCTGGAAATGGGAAAGAGTATTGACTAGGGTCTCAGCACAGCCTGCAAGAATCTGAGGAGTTCACTACCACAGCCTGCATAGACAGCCTCTAAGGGAGGGCAATTCCCCTGACTCCTCTGGATTCCCTAAGATGTTAAAGAATGGAAATGGAATCAAAGAAAGCACAATTTATTATAGCAACTGGGGACAATAGTACTGTTTTTGCTTAATTTATCAAAAGATTAAGACTGCACATACACGAAAATAGAAGGAGGACTGTTAGAGAAGACTGTCTAATAAACTAGTCACAGTCATAAATCCATCATTACATGGTCTTTTAAAAAATATCTTGTGGACTAATTTTACTTGGACAAGAAAACTTGGGCCGCAACAATTTTAAACCAAATGATTAAAATTGTACTATTCTTAAAAGTGGTCATAGGTATATACAGGATATGAATGAAACATTGTACCTCAGAGATTATCATGATCAAGTTATGGAGCTATAACCACAGGCAGTGCTGTAGGGCTGGAGCAAGCCCTTTGGAGTTCACATCTTGCCACAGATTGCCAAGGGTGCTGCACATAGAACTACAGGATTTAATGTCTGCTCTGCAGGATTTTTGGACTTGCTTCAGCCCTATTCCTTTGTATTTCCTATTTGTACCTTTTAGAATGGTAATGTTTATCTTGTGCCATTGTATATTGGAAGTATTTAATTTTCATTTGTACAGGGTCTTGACCCTTGGAGTTTTGCTTAAATCTCAGAGAACTTGGACTTACACTTTTCAGCAGTGCTGAAACTGTTAGAATTTTGGCAACTCTTAGAGATGAACTAAATGCCTTTTGCATGAAGGGATGTACATGTGTCCTTGGACGGATCAGGGGTAGAATGCTATGTCTTGTGCCTAAATGACCCCCAAAGCCTCATGAAGTAATGGATGGGGTGTGAATTTAGAATGTGAAGCGGCTGAATCTAGAGTGTGTGATACTGGGATTAAGAAGATATGATGAGAAAATCAGTCTGTTGATTGGTTTATTATAGCTCTGGCTAGGATAAATGATGTGAGTACTATTTCTGCCTTAAAGTGGGTAGCCTGCATACAATACAAGGGACAGAAAGAGTCTTGTCTCCCTTATTGTTTTTGCTGTTTTCCTCTGAACCGTTGCCTGTATGCCATGTGCCACTCTGCCTTGGAGCTAGCCGATTATGGATTGAAACTTTTATGAACTATGACCCAAATAAACTTCTCTCCCCTTAACTTTGGGTGTTGAGTATTTTGACACAACAATTAAAAAGATAACTGAGATAGAGTGTCATTATCTCAATCTGATAAAATCATCTATGACAAACCATCAGCCAACATTATACTAAATGGTCAAAAACTGAAACCTGTCACACTACAATCAGGAACAAGAAAGCTTATCCACTACCACCAATTTCATTCCATATAGTTCTGAAATATTAGCCAGAACAATTAGTCAAGAGAAAGAAATATAAGGAATATGGACAGGAAAGGAGGAAGTTAAATTATCATTATTTGTGGATGACATGATACACTAGATAGAAAACCCCTAAAAACTGTACCAGAGGACTTCCAGATTTAACAGCCAAATTCAGCTGCATAGCTGAGTACAAAGTCAATACTCAAAATCAATAGTATCCTGTACATAAATAACAAACTCACTGAGAGAAAATTAGGGAAACCACATTTTCATAACACCATCAAAAAATATGTACTCATTTTTTATTGAATAAGACCATTTAGAATAAGATCTACCTTCTCAACAAATTTTAAATGCATAATACAATGTTTTTAATACAGTGTTGTTAATTACATCAAATACAGAATCTCCTCAGAGCAGTATACTGTCACCTTTTGACTTTCATCCTTTAGGACCTCATGGTGTCTTTCTTCCTAACAGAACTGGCCTGAGCTCCTTTATTTACACTAAGGTGTAAATAACTTTAAAAGTAAATATTAATGCTCTGAGCAGGCAGAGGAGGATGCCAAAGGTTCACTAGAGCCTTTGGCTGTCTCAGAATTCCTAACCGTAGGCACATGCTGACTGCCTGTGGTCATTCCCAAACTGCAGGGCAGTCAGCAAATCTGAGTAATGCCTCTCAGAGCCACAGGGTGGCACTAGCAGGCCTGAGATGTGGGCAAGAGGGGTGGAGACAAGGAGTCAGGGAGCAGATTGAGAAATGGGAGACAAGGCACCAAGATAAAAGAGGGAGAGGGACTAAGTTTCAGGAAACAGCTCCTGTGCACCCTGTAAGATTATGTCTGACACACAACAATGGCCTAATTTTGCGCTTCTCAACTGTTTGCCCAGCACGTGTTACTTATCTTCATGTTCCCAGTACCCAGCATGGCTCTAGGCATTGTCCGAGACCCTGGGTCTGTCAACTGACACAGTAAATGCTTCTGGATCTCTAGAAAGGGGTCTTCAAGTGGGGAGGTGGAAGTACCTTGTATTAATGTTGTATTACTGCTCTAGCCTATTATTTTGGGATATAGCGTGACTGAAAATTCAAGAAGTGGTGTCCCACGGGTTCTCAATCAACACGAGTCAAAAAAGAAAAAAAAATCAACACGAGTCTTTGCTCTGTATAGAAGCAAAGCGAGAATATCAGTGCATGGACCTGGGGCAGTCGCGGGATCATCAGCGGCCCATTGTCCTTGCCCCCTGGACCCGGGATAGCTGCAGATCATCGGCTGCCCCTCCTCCTCACCCTCCAGAGCTGGGACAGCTACAGATAGAGCAGATAGTTGGCTACCCCTCTTTCTCACCCTCCCTGGACCTGGGATGGCCACAAATTGTTGGCTGGCCCTCCTCCTCATCCCCTGGACCTGGGGTAGTCAGGATCATCAGTTCCCCTCCTCCTCGCCCCCCTCTGGATCTGGGACAGCCACTGATTGTTGGCCACCCCTCCTCCCTGCTCCCAGACCTGAGACAGCCATGGAATTTAGGTCACCCTTCTCTCTGACCCAAAAGACCACAGCAGCCCACTGACGGTCAGTGATCCCTTCCACCACCTGCAGAACCTTGCTGGGCTGATGAGAGACCCAGCAACCCATCATACACACAGAGGCCCTCAGCAGGCTTGTGACAGTGTGGTGCATTTCCCCCTCAAATAGAGGACCTCAGTGGGTAAACAGGAGCAATAGAAAAGTCCCTCCCAGCTGTCGGAGCTTGGCAGGCCTGGCAAGAGTGTGGGTGAGTCCTCCCTCCATACAGAAAATACCAGGTGAGTTGAGGACAGTGCCAATAAGGCCTCCCCCCAACCTGGAGGAAATCAAAAGGAGACACCCAGTAACATAGTAGGGTCTCAGCTGAGGTGAGCACTTTAGCCAGGTAGATCTAGTGGCCTGGAACACCCTGAAGCCATAGTAACAGCAGGAACTGAGGGCTGACTTGCATCAATATTCTTAGGCTAGTCAACCTAGGAAGAATACAGGACTCACCCAACAGGCCCTGCAGGAGGAATTCAGGTGGCAGGGCCCTCCCCTTCATCACAGGACCCAGCAATTCGACAAACACCAACCACCCAGGATGACCCTAAGACATGTACAACCGAAAATTGAGACTAATGGGATTAAAAGAGCAAATATTAGTCCAAGAAATGAAAATGACAAAATGAAAAAGCAAAATGCAATCTCAAATGTCCAGTCTATCAAGAACAAGTACCGGAGACATCAAAATAGAGGACATTAAAAGTCATATACCTGAAATTTCTGAAAAGATAGCAAGTGAAATAAAAGAACAAATCCATGAAGCTATAGAGGAAATCAGATTAGAAATAATTTCTCATTTAAAAAAACAATAACCTTAATTAATAAGTTGCTCAGCATAGTAGAAAAGACATAGATTTTTTTAAAAAGTACAGGAGCATGGGAAAATGATGGAAACCTTAAATAAACAATATAGAAAAGAAGTATAATGCATGAAACAAATTTATAGAGATGTTCAAGAAATTAAAAATTCTATTGAAAGCTGGCAAAACCATTTGAATGAAACTGAAGATAGAAGTTTGGACTTGAGGCTAGTGATCATGAAAGGAAAGAACTTTTAAAAATAACAAGACAGAATGAAATGACAATTCAACAGCTTCAGTCATAATCAAAATAAATTGCACCAAGACATATAATAATTAAGATCCCAGACATACAGCATAAAAACAGAAAAAAGCTGTTAGAGAAAACACACAACTCACCTATCAAGGAAAGCCCACTAGAATCACAGTAGACTTTTCAGCACAAACCTTCAAGTTAAGATGAGCTTGGAGTGAGTATTTCAAGTCCTGAAAGAAAATAACTTTCAACTCAGATTGGTGTACCTTGCAAAAGTTTCTTTGAAATTTAATGAAGAAACAAAGATACTTCCATGACAAAGTACAACTGAAGAAATTCATGTCCACCAAACTAACCCTAGAAAGAGTACTCAAAGACATACTAGAGAAAGATAAAAATGACTATAATTTCCAGAATAACAACAAAAAGAAACCACCAATCAGGGCAAGCAATTAAACAAGGAGAAAAAGTAGACAACCAAACCAACAACAGGAATATAACATGACAAGGTTGAGCCATAATATGCAATGGACTCACCCAACCATACATCATTGTAATGGCCTTAGTTTACCTATTAAAAGAAATAGGTTGACAAAGTGGATCAAGAAACAGGATCCAACAATATACTGTATACAAGAAACATATCTGACTCTAAAGGAAACTCACAGACTAAAAGTCAAAAGATAGAGAGCAATATTCCATGCAATAGGAACCCAGAAAAAAGCAGGTTAGCTATTCTGTTTGCAGACAGTAAGAATTTCAAAGCAAAAATGATCAAAAGAGATCAAGAAGGTCATGGTGTATTTTCCAGGGGAATTCAAGAGGAAGAGCTAACAATCATAAATATATATGTGCCAAATACAGGAGCACCCAACTATATAAGACAAATACTGACAGACATGAAAAATCAAATAAGGAACAACACAGTTGTAACAGGGGAACTTAATGCCCCATTGTCACAAACAGATAGATCAACTAGACAAAAAGTCAACAAAGAAATAACAGAGTTGAAACAAACCTGTGAACAAATGGACTTACTAGAGATTTACAGAGTCTTCCTGCCAACCACATCAGAATACACATTCTTCTCAGCAGTGCATGGGAATTCTCCAAAATAGACCATATATTAGCCCATAGGACATTCTTAAGTAAATGTAAAGTGATTGAAATTATTCCATACATATTATCTAACCATAGTGCACTGAAATTGGAAATTAACAGCAAAAGAAATTGCAAAACCTGCATAAATACATGGAAATTAAAGAACAACCTCTTGAACAATCAATGGGTTACAGGTGAAATTAAAGAAGAAATTAAACAATACCTGCAATTCAATGAAAATGCAGGTACAACATATCAAAACCTGGGGGACACAATGAAAGCAGTCTTAAGAGACAAATATATAGCCAATAGGTTGTCACATCAAGAAAACAGAACAAGTACAAATAAATAACTTAATGCTATAACTCAAGCTTCTAGAAAAGAACAAGTAAAACCCAAAACTCATAGAAGTGTGGAAATTATAAAGATCAGAGCAGAAATTAATGCAATTGAGACTAAGAAAAAATACAAAGAATTAATGAATCAAAGAGCTGGTTTTTTGAGAGAATAAACAACATTGATAAATCTCTAGTAAACCTTATGAAGAAAAAGAAAGAAAAAACTCAAATTCACACAGTAAGACTGAAAAGAGAGAAACTACTACAGATCCCATGGAAATTCAGATCATGAATATGTATTTTGAAAATATTTACTCATATAGGGTGGAAAACATGGAGGAAATGGACAAATATCTAGAAACATATGAATTACAAAAGCTGAATCAAGAAGATATAACAATTTTGAATAACCCAATATGAGCTACTGAAATTGAAAACATGATTAAAAACTTATCAACAAAGAAAGTTCCAGGTCCTAATGGATTTATGGCTGAATTCTACAAGAAATTTAGAAAAGAGTTGACACCAATACTCCTCAAACTCTTCAATGAAATTGAAAGGAAAGCAGTCCTCCCTAACTCATTCCTCCTAACTCACAGTAAATATTACTGTGATATCAAAACCAGAGAAAGACCCAACCAAAAAGCAAAACTATAGGCCGGTCTCACTAATGAACATTGATGCAAAGATTCTCAATAAAATACTGTCAAATAGAATACAGCAAATCATCAAGAAGGTTATACATCACAACCAAGTGGGATTTATCCCAGAAATGCAGGGATGGTATAACATACACAAATCAATAAATGTAATATACCATATCAACAGAGCCAAAGATAAATCTCACATGATCATCCCAATGGATGCAGAAAAGTCTTCTGATAAAGTCCAACACTTGTTCATGATAAAAACCCTACAGAAACTCAAAATAAATCTTAATCTCATAAAGGCCATCTATGACAAACCAACAGCAAGCATTATACTAAATGGATAATATCTGAAAGTTTTCACTCTAAAATCAGAAACAAGACAAGAATATCCACTATCACCACTCCTATTCCATATATTTCTGGAAACATTAGCCAGAGAAATCAGACAAGAGAGAGAAATAAAAGGAAAAAGGATAAGAAAGGAAAAAGTTAAATTTTCCCCATTTGCAGATGACATGATACTCTACATGGAAGATCCCCAAAACACCATCAAAAGACTCCTAGAATTAGTAAGCAAGTTCAACAGTGTAGCTGGATACAAAGTCAACACAAAAATCAATAGCTTTTCTGTACAGAAACAACAAACTCACTGAGAGAGAAATTATGGAAATTACACCTTTCACAATAGCATCCAAAAAAATACTTAAGGATCTACCTAACAAAGAATGTAAAAGAACAATATGCTGAAAATTATACTACTCTAAAAAAGGATATCAAAGAGGATATTAGAAAATAGAAAGATACCCCTTGCTCTTGGATAGGAAGAACCAACATTGTGAAAATGGCCATACTCCCAAAACTGTTATACAGATTTAATGCAATCCCAATCAAAATACCATTAACCTACCTTACAGATCTGGCGAAAACATTCCTAAAATTTATTTGGAAACCAAAGAAATCTAGAATAGCAAAGGCAATTCTGGACAAAAAAAAGCAAGGCAAGAGGCATCTCAATCTCTGACTTGAAATTATACTACAAAGCCACAGTGATAAAATCATCACAGCAAAAAAATAGACTTGAGGATAAATGGAACAGATGAGAAGACAAAAACATAACTACAAAGATGCTCAACCACCTTTTATTTGACAAAGAGGCTAAGCGTGTTCATTGGAAGACAAACAGCCTCTTTAATAAATGGTGCTGGAAAAATTGGCTTTCCACATGCCAAAAACTGAAACCAGACCCATATCTATCACCATGTGCAAAGCTAAATGCAAAATGGATCAAAGATCTAAATATTAAAATAGAAATACTAAATCTACTGGAAGACAAAGTAGGTAGAAATCTTGAAGACATGAGGATAGGCAAAGGGTTCATGAACCAAATGCAAACCACAAGGGAAATACTTCAGAGAATCAACAACAGGGATCTCATCTTATTAAAATGTTTTTGCACTTCAAAAGAAATCACCAACAAAGTGAAAAGAAAACCCACAGAATGGGAAACAATTTTAGCCAGCAGTCCCTCAGACAAAAGACTTATATCCAGAACATATAAAGAACTGAAAAATATCAAGTCCCCAAATTCAAAGACCCACTCCAAAAATGGGCATCTGAGATGAATATGCATTTCTCAGATGAAGACATACAAATGGCAAATAAATATATGAAGAAATGCTCACATCACTGGTCATTGGAGAAATGCAAATTAAAACAACACTGAGATTCTGTCTCACTCCAGAAAGAGTAGTTGTCATCAAGAAATTAACTGACAACAAACATTGTCAGGGCTGTGGGGAGAAAGGAACACTTCTCCACTGATGGTGGGAGTCTAGGCTGGTGTGGCCATTTTGGAAATCAGTATGGAGATTCCTCAAAAATCTAGGAATGGAAGTTCCATCAATTCAGCTATTCCTCTCCTGGGTATTTTCCAGAAAAATTGAAAATGTCATGTCACAGTGATACATGTGCACCCACGTTTATAGCAGCAAAATTTGTAATAGCTAAGTCTTGGAAACAACCAAAATGCCCATCCACTGCAGAGTGGATGAAAAAGATGTGGTATTTTTATGCAGTGAAATATTACTCAGCTATGAAAAGGGATGATCTTGAGGTTTTTATAAGTAAATGGAGGCAACTTGAGACTATACACATAAATGAAATAAATCAGACTCACATTTATAAATATGTTGTCTCCAAAGTGTAAATAACAATAATAATAGAAAGCTGAAAAAGTAATAAGAACCGAAATGTACAATAGATATTGTAATAATGAAAGGGAAGTAAAGTGCTCAAAAGGCAAGAACAACTTGCAGGTATACACATATAACTGTAAGTATGTTTAAGTGTGCAAGATGGATAACTATACTACTAATTCTCTGTTAGTTCATCAAAAAGAAAAGTTTGTGCTGTCATGGTTTGATTGTTCATTTTTTATGCTTAGATTTTGTAACTTGAACAACTACTTCTAAGATAACAATATGTAATATAGTAACTACTGCTGATTTCTTACTGTTACTTTTTGAAATTCTATATTATTTCTACCTTTTTTCTGTTTTGCTTTAAAAAAAAAAAAAAGAATATCAGTGCATATGAAGCAAAACTGCCCAGAGTTCAACAAATTCATTCTGTAAGTGGATAGATGTTTCAGTTTGAGCAAGACATGCCATCTCTGGTCAGAACTACATTACATTACTATTGTAAAGTATAATGTTGCCTGCTAACACTGCATAAATGATGTGGGGCTGTGTGCCAACAAAACTTTATTTTGTTTTCTTTCTTTTTATTTATTTATTTATTTGGTACTAGGAATCAAATTCATAATCTTGCACCTGCCAACAAAACTTTATTTTCATAAACAGGCAGAGGTCATATTTGTCTCATGGTATGCTAAGCCTGTGTTCAGTGTTTGGCTAATCTTTCTTATTTCTCTAACCTTGGTGATGCATTCTTTTTAGTCTAACCAATACCACCATTTGGGTACATGACTATTTATGGGTTTCTCTCTGAATCTGTGTTAACATGTTATACCATGAATCCCTTAAGGAAGTTTGAGAGCCTATGTAGTTTCTGGTATTGTAGGTGAAAGAGTTTTGCCCTAGAATAAATTACTGTAAGGTTATGGCGGTGGTCTAATGTGGTGGAAGGCCAAAACAGGAACTCCTACCACTTCCTGCTTTTTCCTCAGCCTTAATTGCAACTCCCCTTCCTGTCTACATGCAAAGAAAATTCCAATCAGCTCCTTGTGCGTCACCCATGCCCGTCCTAAGTACTGCCTTGCTCAAAGGTTACATATGTCCCATACCTCCCATATTCCGGTCAAAAGAGACAGCACAGCCGCCATGGGTTGTGTGTTCCTTTCCACGTCCTTATCTCAATAAACTTGTTTGTTTTGTACTTTTACTTCTCTATTGCACCATAAAACTCTAACATAATGGTGTGACTCAAATGGCCCAGTGCATTAGCTCCTAAAAATCTCTCCCAGTTGAAGCTACCCTTCCTATGAACCACCTTTTTTTTCCTGTGGGACTGTTTACTTGCCGCCGCTAATCCGCATGCAACAGCGACCTTCCTCACTCATCACAGTGAGCTGCTGCACAGGGTTTTCTGTTTCTGTTCCTAAAATTCACAAGTTTGTGGTCAGAAAACCTATCCTCGCCATCCTTGGACAGAGATAGCAGTTTTCACGCTCCTTAGGCAGTATAGCCTGAGGCAAAACTGGTATTTTTGTTCCCTGGGACCCCGCCCCACACTCTTCGGTGACAGCCGAGCCGGTGTTGGGACTTTCCGTGTCACACTTTCAAAACAGTGATGACTTTTTGATAGATGTGATCCAGGGCAGCTTCCATGTTCCTTGGGGGACAGCTACAGCTCTCAGGTCCCGAGGTGAAGTTGTCCTCTCAGCTCACTTATAATTCGGTCATGGGGGACCACTTCCTATCCCCCGAAAAGCACACCTCTGGGGTGCCTGGTTCGTATCTTGGTGCTCTTGCCCTCAAGAAAGCTATAAAAACTGAAAAGCTGATCTTTTATTTATGCTTTTGTCACAATGGCAGCAAGTTGGCAAAAACCCTTCATTTTTAGGCCTTTTTCACTTTGAGGGTGTGTCTTTCTCTCACTCTGTCTTGTATAATGGCCCAAATACTTCTGGCTCACTCTGCTCCACCAGGAACTCTCCCTCCCTCCCCCCCAGGCTCCTTAGATGATGTGTCTCCTGTCTTTATGGCTCCTCCCCTGTATCTCCCAGACCAAATCCTGCAGCTTTCTCAGCCAGAGGTTTTTGTGCCCGCTGTGCCATCCTGTCCCCCTTTCTTACCCCCAGTGGCCTCTAATCCTCCCCTTTCTCAGTCAAGAAATCTCTATTAATTAATCTAAAAAAAGGTTCACACTAGACTATTCATTATAGCTCAAATTGACCAAATATATTTGAGTGCACTCTATACTGTACAGATCGTCTGTCCATGTCTGTCCATTTGCCTGCTCTGTAAACAGCTGTTCCTTTTTATTTGAGCTCAACAATTTTTTCCTCCTCTTTTACATTTTCAGATCATTTAATCAAGGTTTATTTGAGTTATACATTTAAAAAGCATGCTTCCACCTAGGTTGCCAGCTGGTCAAAATGATGCTAAAACTAGTTAAGCAAAATCCCTTTGGGGTGAGGAGACATTGGACAGGACTTCAATGGATGAATAAGAAAGTGGCCACCTGGTAACATTAACCAGATCTTATTCATTAATCAGAGGCCTCAATAATTTCCATAGCCTATGGGAGACACCCCAACTAAAGTTTATATGGCTAGGACAATTCACTGTTGCTGATCTGATGGTATATTCATGCATTCAAATGTAGAATTGAGATTGTTTATGATGACAAGCATTTTGTTTCAGATCCAGATATCTGCCTTTTTCTTGTGCTCCAGTCAGGAGATTCAGGTCAAACCAACACTAGGTCACCAGTCAAATAATATTTAAACAAAAATTAGGTAATGTATATGTTATACTTAGAGATGCTTAAATAGTGAGCACTCCCAACAATGTCACAAATTTCTTCAGTGCTCAAATGTTAAAACACCCATGGTTAATACAAAATAATAGTCCCATTTAATGTTCTATGTTTAGCTTACTGTCTGTACTACACTGTACTGTTATCAATCTTCAGGATGTTCAACAACTAAAATTAAGAGATAATTATAAATTCCTTTTGGATTCCTTTTGCTGGGATCCACCAGATCTTTTCCAGAAAAAGGTTATATGATGCATATTGGGGCCATAATTAACTATACTCAACAAACCTTAAATGACTCCACAGCTCAATTCTCTAAAATTAATAAAACAGGCCATCCTCCAAAAATCAGATGACATTAGACATTATAACAGCACAGGAGGTACTTATACAATTGTAAAGCCTAAATGTGTGTATAATGAAAATTCCCTGGACCTTATCCTTATCCTTACATGAAACCATTACTAAAGTTATAGTCATAAATACCCTGTTGATTCTATTATTTGACTCCTGCATACTTGATTGATTCTTTGTCTTTGTCTCCTTTAGATTTAAAGCTGTACACCTACCCAAGGTGACTGTAAAAGAGACAGATACCTTCCACTGTGGGCCAGATCCCAAGACAAAAGGCTAAAGTTGGCCCTTAAATCCCACAGGGAGACCTTATTAATATATGGCTTTTCATGTTTTCAACAACAGAGATAAAAATCAAAAGGAAAAATAATAATCTGATCTTTTAGCAGTGACACTTAGAGCTCTGAGACAGGTAAACCAAGGCAAAGCAGAGCTGCCCGAGCCCCTCCTGACCATGCTTCAAGTGCAACAAAAAAAGACATTGGGCAAGAGAGTGCCTCAACCCTGGTGTTCCTCTGGGGCTTTGCCCCTATTGCAATCTCAAGGGCCATTGGGAGAGTGACTGCCCTAGCTACCAGAAAGCGGGTAAGCCGTCTTCTAACTCCTTGCCCTCACAGGAGATCTCATCACCACTGCATTCATTGCTGGCTGATCTACTTGGACCTGCTGCTGAAGACTGATGGGGCTTAGGGTCCACAGTCCCCATTAAGGTGTCCTTCTTGGAGTCTCAAGTGCCACTAGAGGTCTCAGGTAAGACATTCTCTGTACTTGCAGACATACAGGCCATGTATAGTGTTCTTCCTGAGTTTTCAGGCCCTTGTATTAAGTCCGTAGTCTTTGTAGTGGGTGTTGATGGCCAACCTACGCAGCCTTTGCAGACAGGGTCTATTCCATGCAGGCTCCAAACTCTCTTCTTTACCCATAGCTTCCTAGTAATTCCAACAGGTCCCACACCCCTTTTAGGTAGAGATCTTTAAAAGCTTAATTTCTCCCTTACCTTCTCCCTCCCCACAGCCCTTGTCCTCCAGCCACCCTTCACAGTATGCTGCAAAGTCATCCCCTCCCCTTCCTTCTTCTCTGGTTGATCCCACCAATCCCACCTTAGACACCTCCAATCCCACTTGTGCTACCCATACCATGCCTATTTTAATTCGCTTTAGGGGTCTTTCAATTTTTCCTTGCATTCCCCAATATCCCATAGCTCCCAAACATCTACAGGGACTTAAACCTATAATCAAGCACCTTTTAGACAATGGTTTTCTTAAACCTACCCATCCACCCTATGATACTCCCATTTTTCCAGTACTCAAGCCTGATGGGTCTTATCGTCTAGTGCAGGACTTTAGGGTAATCAATAATGCTGTTACTCCAATCCACTCCGTGATTCCAAACCCTTATACCATGCTCTCTCATGTCCCTCCCTCCACTACTCACTTCATAGTCATAGATCTTAAAGATGCCTTTTTTACCATCCCCCCTATACCCTAATTGTCAGGATTTCTTTGTGTTTATGTAGACTGACCCAGACACTCTGAGGTCTCAACAACTTAGACCTGTCTCTCTATAGTAAAACCTCTCCTCAGGGACACATAGCACCCCCTTCCTTTCCTATTCATCAATTTCATGGGCACACCCCTGGTAAGGACTGACAGGTAGATTTCACACACATGCCCTGCCACAAAACATTCAAATATCTTCTCACCTTTGTTTGTACTTTTTCAGGATGGATAAAAGCCTTTCCCACAACCAGGGAGACTATTGATGTAGCTACTAAAGTCCTGTTACAGGAAATCATCCCAAGGACTACAACCAAGGTGGAGTGGCCCCTACTTGCTCTTCTTGGCAACTCCAACAGTGGTCAAATTTGCTGGACTCCCATCCTTGTTCCACATCACTCAAGCTAAGCAGTGCCCTCCCAACCCTGAATCTAAACATCCTGAGTGGTCATCTCATCTTCTATCTCCTACTGGTCTCCATCTAACCAAGGCCTCACAGCCGCAACTCTCAGGCTAAGTCATGTTTTGTTAGACAATTTGGTTCCTAATCCCTTACATTCTATTAATTACTTTTTTTACAGTAGGACTCTTGACAGTCTTTCCTAAAGACTCCTACATTATGCGTAAAATCTACATAACAACTGTCTTAGTTCTTTCTACCCTCAGCTGTTTAGTTAAACGTGAGAACCCTGTGGCTCTAGGCTTTTATCTCCCTTATAGTGACACAGCCATAGCCCTCCCCACCCCTCTTATTCTTTCCAGCTCAACTCCTGGATCAGAGACAAGCCCTACCTGCCTCCACTTTTAATTTATATCCTTTCAGATGGGGGAATAATCACCTCTCATAACTTTACTCCTCCTAACCACACACTTACTTTTTCAGATTCTACCTCACCATGGCCCTGATGGAACGGCATATTAAAATCAAGACACCTTTCCTTCTACCTCTCCTGGGTCCTCAAATACAATAGTGGTCTGCCTCTTCATAGCACCTTGTCTCTTTGTTTTTCCAATCTAGGATGTGAGCATTCACTAATGATTAATTCCTTATCCTGGCTGGAACCTGGTACCAGCTTCTACATGGGCACCAACCATCATCCCATCAACCTTCCTGAACCCTAATATGGTGCCCCCTTTTAGAAGGAAGTAGTAAGAGAAACTTTGCCCTTTTCCTAACAATAAAAAGATGGGAATGAAAGAGTTTTGCCCTAGAATAAATTACTGTATGGTTATGGCGGTGGTCTAACGTGGTGGAAGGCCAAAGCGGGAACACTTACCACTTCCTGCTTCTTCCTCAGGCTTAATTGCAACTCCCCTTCCTGTCTGTGCATGATGAAAATTCCAATCAGCCCCTCGTGCATCATCAATGCCCACCCTAAGCAGCACCCCTGCTCAAAGGTTACATATGTCCCATACTCCCCATATTCCGGTTGAAGGAGACAGCACAGTCACCATGGGTTGCGTGCTCCTTTCCACATCCTCATCTCAATAAACCTATTTGTTTTGTACTTTTGCTTCTCTATTGTGCCAGAAAACTCTAACAGTAAGTATTCCCATCTGACTATGGCCAATGTCTGGCTTGGGGAGGGATCACAGGGAATCTCCAACCTCTGAAGATCTCCTATGTACAGCTGCTAAGGAGACAGATGAGGCCATATGACAAATGCCAAGTCGCAGAATGAGAGGTTTCAGAGGAAAGATTGGCCCAGTGAACTAGAGTCAAACCAGTTTGGGAAAGGTCAATACCCACTGAAAGCATGACTGACTAAAGTTTGTTTTTGGAATCTTTCAGCCATGTTTTCTGTCTCCCTCCGTCTCTGTCATACACAGTCTTCATTTCCTTCCTTACTCTCCTCACTCTCACTCTCAATATGGTTCTTCACTTTGCTAAGAGGAAAATGACAGATGGAAATCCTTCACTTTGAAGGATGTTCACATTTCCATAGGGTTGGGAGCAGTTTAAGAAAGGAATGTAGGACTAATGGTGAATTATTATACATCCTGGGAGTGGCTTTTGGCCTGAAAGTGGATTCTACTTTGATCATGATTGATAGGAAAATCTAACAGAAGTATTGTGTAGAGGGCTGTTATGGATAGCCCTGTGGTTCTGAAGAATTTCAAGGATAGAGATGTGAATGATACATTTTGGCATTGTACAACACAGTAGTAGTTCAAGCATGGTTTCTTTTGGTGTGTGAGAGAGTGAGTGTGTGTGTCTGTTGTGTTCCTAAGAGAGATACCAATTCTCCTAAGGCACAGACAACTGAAATATAGGTTTACATTTTGAAATTTTCTTTCTTAGAAAATGAAGGATACTGACATGGGTGAGATTTTTGTTTGAAAAATATGTAATTAAAAACCCTAATCCAGGGGCTGGGGATTTAGCTCAGTGGCATAAATGCCTGCTTGGTGAGTGCAAGGTCATGAGTTTGATCCCTGGTATGAAGAAGAAGAAGAAGAAGAAGAAGAAGAAGAAGAAGAAGAAGAAGAAGAAGAAGAAGAAGAAGCCTAATATATGTCTGAGGAATAGCTGGTAAAACGTTTCTTCCCATTTGGTGAGTTGCCTCTTCAGATTAAGCATTTCTGTTTTCCTATTTAGATCTTTGATCCATTTCAATTTTAGCTTAGCATATGATGAGAGATATGGTTCTAGGTTTGAACTGCATGGTGAAAACCAGTTTTAATGGTACCATTTATTAAAGAGGCTGTCTTTCTTCTACGAAAGGCATTTGTTCCCTTTGTCAAAGATAAGGTGGTTGAGTGCATTGGAAGTTGTTTCCAGGATTGTGAAACTTTCTACCTTGCCTTTGCTGCCCAGAACTGCTTTTGCTAGTCTAGGTTTCTTCTGGTTCCAAATGCTTTTTAGTATTATTTCTCTAGTTTTATTTGTATTTTGATTGTAATTGTATTAAATTTGTATAAGAGTTTTGGAGGTATAGTGTTTCTTCATTGTATAATTTTTCATTTTATTGATTCTGACTATACAAGAACAAAGATTATCATTGCATTTTCTGATATTCTCTTTGATTTCCTCTATTAGAGTACTTTAGTTTTCAGTGTAAAGATCTTTTACTTCTTTTGTTAGGTTGATTCTTAAGTATTTCATTTTTCTTGATGCTATTGTGAAAGGTGTTGACTACCTAATTTCCCTCATGAGTTTGTTATTTGTATACACAAATTCTATTGGTTTTTGAGTGTTGACTTGGTACCCAGCTACATGATTGAATTTGATTATTAAATCTAGCAGTCTTTTAGTGGAGTTTTGGGGGTTTCCTATGTAGAGTATCATATCATCTTCAAATAATGGTAATATAACTTTTTTCCTACCTGTCCTTATTCTTTTTACTTCCCTTTCTTGTCTAATTGTTCTGGCTAATGATTCCAGAACTACATTGAATAGGAGTAGTGATAGTGGATATCCTTGTCTTGTTCCTGATTTTAGCATGAAAGATTTCAGTTTTTGATCATTTAGTATGATGTTGGGTCTTGGTTTGTCACAGACTTTTTTTATCAGATTGAGATAAAGATTATATATCCTGGAGAGCTGGGAAGATGGCAGATCAATAAGCAGCAAAATAAAGAGCCTCTCTGAAACAACTCAGATGCTTGAATAAAACATCCTGGATATAACCAGATAGAAGGAGATAGATCCTCTTGAACCCAGGAAGAGACTAAAGGAGAAAAAAAAGAAAAGAAAATCATGGACGGAAGGTTGTAGCCATACATGCTCTCACCAGAAACAGTCCCACTGTGTATGAAACACCACTAGAATCCAAAGACGTGTTGTCACAGTGAAATTGGGGTTTGGCGAGCCTCAGTGGGAGGACACAGTCATGGAGGACAGTGACGGAGCAGAGAACAGCATTCTGCTAGGAGATCTGTACCAGCCCACAGCAAGGGCAGGGAAATCAGTCCTCCTGCAGGAGTGGGCAATCAGCCAGGCGACATTTTCAAGTCAGGCAGGATAAACCTGGAACCAAAACTTCAGTGATTTCAGTCATCCACTCCTAGCACAGAGCAGACTGGTAAAAATTGCTTGAACTGAGTCCCGCCCTTGTGCACAATCCAATAGCCAAGGATGAGGTCTCCCTGAAGTTATACCAACTGGCCCCATCCACGTGGCACACACAAATGTGGGTGAAGACTCTCAGTGGTTGACCAGCTCAGAAGAGAGGGGTCAGCCTGCCCCACCCCTGCTTGTACTTCAGTGGTCATCAGCAGACTGGGGAGGGCAACAATCCCTAGCCAGCCCATGCTTCAGAGTAATTGCGGCCAATACAGGAAGTGCCTGGGACCACCATTGTCCACTCGCCTAGAAGAAACCAGAAACATGACAAGAGGAAGAAGCAAAAGGAAATCTAAAGCTCCCAACCCAAACAGTACTGGACCAGGAGAGGTAAACACAGAAGAGATCGGGGGTTGCACACCTGTGGTGTCTGAAACAACAGCATCTGACATAAACAATTATCTTAGTGACATTATAAAAGAACTAAAAGCAGAAATTCTAATACTAGTAATGGAATATATAAAAAAATAATAAAAGAAATGCTAAGTACCTCTCAAGAAGACACAGATGGAAGAATGGAGGGGCATAGAAAAAGGAGAGAAACCTTCAATGAAGAATATTTTTTAAAATCTGGAATACATGAAACAGATTCAAAGAGACTACCAAGAAATTAAAAACTCCACTGAAAGCTGGCAAAGCTGCTTGAAAGAAACTAAAGATAGATTATCAGACCTTGAAGACAGGTTTGCAATGTGTAATCACAAAAGGAAAGATCTCTTAAAAATAACAAGGAACCAGGAAGTAACAATACAAAGGCTAGATGATGACAAGAGGATCTATAATTAGAATAAAAAGTGTGAGTGAAGAAGCAGGGATAAACACAAAGAAAATACAAAGGCTATTAACAGAAATAATTAAAGAAAGCTTCGCAAGCATAGGAAGAGGAAATGATATTCAGATATATAAGGCATATATAACTCCAGTCATCTATAACCAAAATAGATCTTACACACAGACATATAATAATCAAGATCCAAGAAATTCAACCCAAGAACAGAATATTGAAAGCTGTCAGAGAAAAGAAACAGATCACCTATAAAGGAAAACCCATCAGAATTATGACAGACTTCTTGATGCAAACCATCAAATCAAGAAAACCTTGGAGAAAGTAGTCCAAGACCTGAAAGAAAGTAACCTCCAACCCAGATGGATGTATCCTGCAAAACTATCTCCCAAAATTAATAGAGAAACAAGAGTCTTCCATGACAAAGAGGAACTGGGGGACTTCGTGATCACCAATCCAACCTTACAAAAAATACTGAAGGACATTCTAGAAAGAGGGAAAAAAAGACCATGGTTTCAAGAATAGCAACAGAGGAGGCTTACTGAATGGGCAGATAGTGGAATGAAGGGGAAAAGTAGACAACCAAGGCAGAAAAATAGCATGGCAGAGATGAGGCAGAAAGATTGGCCATAATTACTAACATGGATGGCCTTGATACATTAATTAAAGGAAACACAGGCAGAGTGGATCAGGAGATAGGGTCCATCAAGATGCTCTAGATAAGAAATATATTTAACCTGAAAGAGGGTTTATGGACTGAAAGTCAAAGACAGAAAATAATGCTCTATGTGATAGGGAACCAGAAAAAAGTGGGGGTAGCTCACCCATCAACTGCAGATTGGTTGGAAAGACGTAACACTTTTATACAATAGAGAACTACTCAGCTATAAGGAAGGAAAACATTGAGGCTCTTGTAGGTAAATGGATACAACTCAAGACCAAACTCAGGGATAAAAAGGTTCAGAACAACTTACAAAAATAGTAGGTTGCCTCCCTAATCTAAAAACTAAAGGAGTTAGTGGGATACAAAATGTAAAATGTACCCTGGGGAAGTGAAAGGGGAGGAATTGTCTAAATAAGGAGGGCAGAGGACATTGGTAATCTTGTATCATGATTTGAAACTCATGTTGCTTTCATCCCTCTGTTTAGTTTGGTTACATTCTGTTCCAGTTTGTCTACTTGTACTAGATTTGAGGGCATAGACAGCTATTCCAAAGATAGCAGGATATACTATGGTAACCATTTTTAACTTCCTATTAACTTAATCTGAAACCCCGTATTGCTTTCACTGTCTTGTCTTGACTGATTTTATTCAAATCTGTTATAGTATCAAGGCTGAGAGTATAGACAACTACTATGAAGACAATAAGATTCACTATGATACCCATTCTGGTTTGATTATTACCTGCTTTTGAAGTCCTATAAGTCCTCCAATGTTTTGTTTTTATTGATTTTGCTCCATACTGCTATGTTCAATTTTATTGCACCTGATGATATGGGCAATTCTATTGAAGATAACGAGAGACATCATAGTAACCATTGTAGGTAACCTTGTATTGTTATTTTAAATTATGTACAATGTCCATCCTTTTGTTTTGAATGACCCCATTTTTTCTTATTTGGTTTTCTTATCAAAATAAAAAAGATTTTATATTCTAATTTTCTGTAGGATTTTTATCACGAATGAGTGTTGGACTTTGTCAAATGCCATTTCGGTATCTGTTGAGGTGATCATATGTTTTTGTCCTTAGTTCTGTTAATATAGTGTATTATATTGGTTTTTTACATGGTTTTTAAAATTTTTATTAACTTGGAGCTAGTAATATACAACAAAACACGATGGAATAAAGCCAATTGAGACAGTGTAGTGAAATTAGCACAGAACATCACAGCAGGTCAACCAGGACAACAGTAATAGGCACCATTGTATATCTTGTTATCTTCACAATAGTTGTTCTTCTATTAGATACAGCAAAATCACAAGAAATACACAACATTATAGAACACATCAAAACAGAATATTGAACAGAGCAACACCATTAATCAGGACAAAGCAAAACGGCAATAAAAATATCTGCCTTCAGAGATAGTTGAAGGAAACTCCCCCCACTTGCTGTACCACATATGGTCACCTCCCAAGAGATACCCAGATCCCTGGATCCCAATTGTTAACTGGGTGGGGGGAGTATGGTATGTTTGATTCTAAGCCTGCACCCCGGTAGGCAGCAGGCTGGTTGCTGGTTGGCTCAGCACCCTAAGTTCCAACATGGCGCAGATCTCAGGAAACGCTGTTGCTTCTTGTTTCCCCGCCCTGGGGTGACCACAGCTTGTATTTTCATATGTTTAACTATCCCTGCATCCTTGGATGACTCCTACTTGGCCATGAAGTATAATCTCCTTGATTTGCTGCAGTCTGTTGGCCAGTATCTTGTTGAGGGTTTTTACATCCGTGTCCATTAAGGAGTTTGACTCGTAGTCCTCTTTTTTGGCTAGATCCTTCTTTGGTTTTGATATTAGAGTAATGCTTACTTTCAGATATCAGGTTGGGAGTACTACTGCTCTTTCAATTTCATTAAAGAATTTGAGAAGTAGTAGCATTATATCATCTCTAAATTTTTTGTGGAATTATACATTGAATCTATTACAACCTGGGCTTTTCTTTGCTTGTAGTTTTTTGGTTACTTTTTCAATTTCATCAACTTATATTGCATTATTTAGAGTTTTTGTATCTTCTTGATTCAACATTGGTGATTCATGTTTTTAGGAATTTGTTAGTTTCTTCTGTATTTTCCATCTTGTTAGAGTTCAGGTTCTTACAGTAAGTACTGATCATCTGAATTTCCTCAAGACCCATTGTGACTTTACCCTTTTCATTCCTAATTGCATGGATTTGAGTCTTTCCTTTCTTCATTTTACAAGATTGGCTAAATGTTTGCCAGAACTCAAAACTATCAGACCTCCAAAATTTAAAGACCCAATCCAAAAATGGGCATTTGAAATAAATAGACAATTTTCAGATGA
>PVJX010003512.1:49440-107915 GCA_004027295.1 Dolichotis patagonum | reverse complement strand
TTATTAATCTACTTATCTCTTGTTTAATTTGAATTAATATTTCAGTTTTGGTCCTGCTTACGAGGTCTTGAATATATCTCTTTATGTCCGCTAATGCTGTGTTTGATGTTGCATTTTTGCTGCCCTCAGTCTCTTTTGTATTTACCTCTCCTGGATCAGTGTTCTCAGGGTTGGGGGCTGGGAGTGTTTTCTTATTTCTTCCTTTCATCATGTTTTTGGTTCCTTCCATACAAGTGTACAGTGTAATTCCCAGACCCTTTTCTTGTTGTTTAAGGCTCCTCTAGAGGGTGCAGGCTAGGAGCTTTAGCCCTCTTCAATAGGTTATCAGAGATTAGAGTTCACCCACGGGCAGTGTGCGCTAGCTCCTCCCTTCTGGGCTAGTCAACCTTTGCAGGCCTTCACTGCGTCAGTGTGCACTGATCTCAGGGAAGTAACTGGGTCCCCGCCAGGGGCGTGGCCTCTTTCAAGCAGATTCCACCAATCAGCTCGGCGAGGGGAATAACCAGCTGAAGCCACTTCCTTATGGAGTTAGGGCTGTCCTGCCCAAATCCAACATGTCTTCCAGTCGGTTTCCCCTTTCCCGTGGGAGGGTCTTATTCTCATCACTCACCGTGTACTCGAGAACTGCTGGACTGCCTGACCTCCGACTTCAGCGTGGCTGAGGTAGGAATTCACTGTGCCTCTGGGTGCGTCGTGTGCAGTGCCGGTCCCGCCGAGCTGCACGCCGGGCTGTTCAGCTCCGGGCTCCGGCGGCTCAAGCTAGTCGCTTTGGCGCGGATCGCTTGTTCAGGTCGGGCGGAATTCAGGCGTCTCGAGGCGGGTGCCGTGCTCACCGATCTTATCTTCACTAATAGTAGCCCCAGGACCTCTTATTCGAGCGGGTTTTTGTGCTTTAGTTTTTTTCTGTGTTGTGATAGTCTATCTCTCTCTGTTTGGGTCTCTCCAGGGTGTTTTATTCTGGCATTTGAGCTGTCTCTCTCAGAGAGGGTCTCTCTCCTGCTACCTACCAGTCCGCCATCTTGTCTCTTCTCCCTGTTTGATTTTATTGTGTTTGAAGGTATGGGCAGCTATTTTGAAGACAACAAGAGGCATGATGGTAGCCATTGTTGATTTCCTATAACCTTGTTTTGAAATCCTGTGTCACTTACATTGTTTTGATTGGATTTATTCTGTTTTATTTTGCTTGGTTTTATTCTCTCAAACAAAATTTACAAAAACATTTTCCAAAGAAAATAAAGACAATCAGAAATACTTCTCCTCACATCCCCATCTGTTCGTCCTCATTTGCTGTCCCAGGACTAATTCATAACATGGTTAAGATCATCCATCTCAAGGTAGGGTATGCATCTAAAGGTAGAGTATGTGTGTGTCTTGGTTTGTTGCTTACACACCCACACAGACACACACACACACACACACACACACACACACACACACCCTGAGCAAACACCATGGTAGATACCATTCTGCTGTTGCTCTCTCACACTCCTGCACTAACTACATGTATGAATATGTCCTACCATATTTGTTACTTTCAAATATACTTTTTAACCAAATGTGGTTGCCTGATATGTGCTATAGTTCTTGTAGTATTTGGAGAGCCTTTTAGGTAGTTTCTAGTCTTTCCTTACTGTAGACAGTCTGGAACAAATATGATCATAGATAAACAATTGCATTTATCTATGAGCATTTCTATATGTAAACTTATGTTGGCTACAGAGTATGTAATGTTCAATTTTTGTTGCTCTTATTGTCAAATTTCCTAAAAGAACGTATGTTCTAGGTAGCAGTTAGGTAGCACTAGCTAGATGTAACACGTAAGAGGGCTATTTTCCCACACTCTGTGTCATCGAACTTTATATTTGCCAATTTGTTAGCCTAAAGTTGATACATTTTAATTTGCCTCTTCTTCATTGTATATAGCTATTATTGAGAAGTCATTAATATTTCTTTTGCTATGAGCTGTTTATCTGTATCGCTCATTAATTTTCCAATTAGTGTGTCTTGTTCTTTAATCATTTGTTTGATTTCTATACATGTTAAGGTATTAAGTCTTTTGAATCAAATGTATTCCATTTTTCTCTTTTACTGATTTTTGTTCCCATGATAACACACACACATTACACATATATTAAATTAACACATTTTCTTTTTTACATCAGTTTTGTGTATACGTGTGTGTGTGTATGTGTGTGTTGAGGATCAAACCCAGGGCTTTGAACAAACTAGATAAGCCCTCTGCCATTGAGCTGAACTCCCTTAGAGCAATTTTAAGATTACAGAAGAATTCAATGAACAATATAGAATTCCCATCCATCCCTCTCCACACAGAACTCCACCTCCAGAGTTTCTCCTGTTCTTAATATATTTTGTAGGTGTGGCACATGCCCATATCTTTAGCCTTCCTCATTTTTAAATGTAGTGCAGTGAACGCATCCTTTATTTAATGACTTTGAATTCTGAGTCTTGCTTAGGACTTCCTAAATTTGAGGTTATTAAATCAGTCTCAGTTTGTGATATAGGTTCTTACTGTTTATGTATGGGGTGATATTACAGAAATTAATGTTCTGGCATTTATTGAGATCATCAAATAAATTTTGTATATTGATCTGTTAATGTAAAAAATGCGTTAATGGATTTCCTACCCTTGAACCAATCTATCATTGTGGAGACAAATTCTAGTTGGTCATGATGACTTATTCTTTTAGTATATGCAGAAATGGATATGCAAATATTTCACCTGTAGCCTTTTAAGCTTCTGCAATCATAATTTTAGCTATGATTTGAAGACAACTTCCTTTCCTTTTTTCCCGCTGACACTGCATACATGAATTACAAATCTTCAGAGTCTGCCGCAGAAGCTCCTGGAACAGGTGCTGTTTTCAGGTACGGATCCTTCAATTTATTTTACAAAGATTGATTTGTATAGTGCTTCTATTTTTCTCTCTCTTTTTTTCTCATTGTGATCAATGTCTTTTAGAGGAAATTATTATTTCAGAATTATTTTAAATGTTTAGTATTTTAATTTATCTCTTTAGGGCTGTAAAGTCACTTCTGATTTTTTGACATATTTTAGTAATTGCTTAATTTCTGCATTGTGGTCAGTGATTAAGATTTGTATGATTTTTGCTTACTGAAAACTTTAAAATGTTCTTGCGGTTCAGCACATGGTCAGTTTCTATGATTGTTCTACCTATGTTTCATGGCTATGCAATCTCCCCTTTAAATAACTTTTAAAAATTATAAGGCCACAGGGGAAAATCCTTAAGCTTCTTCCAGTTTAATAAAAGGCTCTTCAATTATCCTCTCTGACAGTTATTGAGGTTTTCCTATAACCAAGCAACCATTTAATTTCAAAGGGCTCTGCATGACTTTTATTTATGAATGCAATGATTAATTCCACCTGTTGTCAGTTTTACTTATTTCAATACCTTGTTATTTTCCTCCACTCGCTTTGCTGCCTTGGGTATTACTATGTGTCTGCCTTTGTTGCATGGTGCAAACAATTTATGATTCTTGGTTTGGTGCTTTTTGAGGATCCTGGATAGGTCATTTATGGGTGGTGTGTAGGTTCTGTGCCTGAAGGTGGGGGAGGGCAGGACAGATGGCTTGGATCTAGCCACTAGCTTCTCTTTGAGGAAGGGGCTCCCAGTTTGTCTGACACCTTCCTGGACCACTACCCTGACCCTCTGTCCCAAGCTCTGCTCTCCATTCATCCAGCTTGGCACTGACATAGATCCAGTTCATTGCCTGGTACAGAGATCTGATGGGGAGCAGCCCTGGCAGAGAAACACTGCAAATAACTCACTCTAATGCCCTGGGCCCTGTTTCTTCCCAGTTTACTGTCTCCATACCAGTACCCCTGGAGAGGAAGTGAAGGAAGACCTGACCAGCACACAATTTGATCCTGCCTGCCTTTCATCCTTTAGAAAATCAGGATCACTTGTCATAGACAAGGTAATCTAAGAGCAAAAATAGTGACAAACAAACCAGTGTGATTAAACTCCAGCTGAGCGTCACTGTCTCCTGAAAACCTCTTGTCTGAGGTCTGCCCTTGATTTGTTGAAACAGGAGATTACTAAGCATTAGAGAGCTGTTAGGTATGTTATCACCAAAGCCAAGGTTTTCCCTTCTACCTTAACAGAAGGTTTGACATAGCATAAAAAAAGAAATACCTTTCTTAATATGTAAGTCAGTATAATTTAGTGCTGCATCTGGCAACTGCTTAAAATCTGCCTCCCACACCTTAGGAAATACAGAATACAGGCTTTCATGCTCAGTAAAACTAAACCTTAAAAAAATGACATTAAAATAAAGAGAATATCAGATCACATCTTATGCATCCTGAATTAGTCATCATGGTTGTTTCTGCTTTCTGTTCCTTTTGGAAGGAAACTGTGTTGGCGTTCTGTCTTGTCCCTACATTCAAAAAGATGCTGGGTTTTTGTTGTGGTTCATTTGAATAGAATGCCTTATAACAAGGAGCTTTTGTGACACAAAGGGATGTCCAGGCCTGCTCCTTAGTCACACATTTAACATAGACACAGTCATTGGATGATTGAAAATCTTTTGGGGATTGCACTGTACATGACTCTCAAGTATAAGTTGAAATTTGAGTAGCGTGGCTTCAGGGCTGCCCACCAAGAGCTCGCTGCGAAGCGTCACTGCCTCCCTACCTGCAGAAATACTGTTCTCAAGGTGTACTTCTCTCTGATTCTCTTCTTTCCACTTCTCTTCTTCCAGGTAGTCCTCAAAAAAATCTTCTGCCCCTTGTCTTTTTTTTTCTGCCCAAACACCAATAATCTCCATCAAAAGTGATGCATGTTTCAATTTCCTGGAAATAAATTTTAAAAATTACCAAAAAGCATACAGAACCAAATCTACAATTATGCGAAGGAACAAAGTGGGAGTTAATGAGGAAGAGTTAAATTTACTATCTAGAGGAACACAAATAAATTCCCTTTAATGTCAATCTTTCTTCACTTAATTGTCTTATATGTAAAAAATAATACCATTCAGCTACCTCCCAATTCTCAGTCCACTGAACCAAGAATAAAAGGATACTTGGCTTAAATGAAAAGTAGGTTTGGGGACCCCCAAAGACAATAACCTGCTCTATGCAATGAAAGTCTTCAATAACTTGGCACAATGTCAATGACTTGCTATTGTTGGCTCTTTGTTTTAGTGGGTTGTTTTGAACAGAGGAATAAACAAGCAGCCGGTTAAAGAAACCCCAACTTAATAATCAATTACATGCAGGTGTTTATAGATTTCTTCTGTTTTAATGAATTAGACTTGGACTTGTGCCATCCTAGAAATGACTTAGACACTAAAAGAACAGAGAATGGCTTAACAATAATGTTTTGGAGGGCTGCTGCCTAATAATAGTTCTAGAACAATACAGGGAAGCTCTGGTTATTCCAGTGTATGTCGCAGGCATGTGCATAACTCCTGTGTCTCTATGTTTGCAAAAAATCTCATGTCCTTAGCCACCATAGTTAAAGGAGTGATGATTTCTTGTAAGAAAGTAACTTTAAATGCCTTTTAATTTTTAGACAGAGAGGCACATTCTCATTTGGTCCATTTTGAAATTCATGCCTGTGATTTAAAGACCCCTCACGATTTTTCTTTGTTTAGAGCCTCTAGGGGCTGTCTTTGACCAATGCCATTGTGCTCTGGCAGCTATGCTTGGGAATCAGACATAGCGGACTGTTTTTCATACCTTGGCTGATAATACAGCCATTCACGGTGTAGTAGTCGACTGCAACCCCAAAGTTCAGGATGTATTGCTGCTGGCCAAAGGACGTCTCACTTAATTCAACATTTTTGTTAATCTACATGAGAACCGGTCCCATATTGAGGATTCCCAGGGGGAGACAGAGGCATGAGGAAGCAGAGCTTGAAATGATAAGCTAAGTATAGGCTTCCCATATGTTCTTCAGAGTTGGGGGTGGAATCTGTGCTGTTATGGTAACACCGTAAGGCCCACAAAACAAGCAAGAATAATCCATTTTCCTCTGCTCTTTCCTGCTGCCTACCATCTTTGGTTCTAGTGTGATGATGGGAACCAAATTCTCTTCAACTGTGCTTTGGCTTTTGAGGCATGGTTGTCTTGCTGAGCCATGAAAAACAAGATGATCAACCCTCCCCCACCCCAAGCATAAAACGGAATTGCTGCGCTCATCCTGCTGTGTTTCGGGGATGGTAAAATGCCACGTGAAATGCTGGGCATTGCCTTTGTAAGCACCCGTCAAAACAAATGAAAACATCTTGTTTAACACCCAACATTTAAGCAAACATGTTACTAATATACCAAAATAATGCCCCCAAATTTTAAATAACAAATCAACCCCTTGTCAGATCCTGACTCACTGAATAAATGGAATGAATAAAATTATACTTCATGCATTTGACTACGGCTGTATGAAATTGCTGAGTTTGATAGGTGTAGCATGTCATTTCTACCGAGTGACCAAAATAACCTCAAATACAATATTCTCTCACCTAGTCAAAATTAAACAGATCTAAAGGTTCCTAAATTGGGTAAGACAGACACATGAATGCACATTGTGTTTTCTTCCATCTCCTTCTCCTTGTGCCCAAATAGAAGCTGACCTAAGAGGGCTTAAATTCAAAGACAATCACTTCTTCTCTACTCTCAAACTGGTCTAGCTGCAAGGTGTACACAGGACAATCCCGGTTCTGAAAGGGGAAGAGCAACTCTGCTCTTTGTCCATGCTGCCCACAACTACTTATATGATTAAGTGGAACTGTGAGTGAGGAGAGTCTCCTTTGTGGAGAAGACGTTGTTATTCTTTAGGCCAGAAAAAGAAAATGGTGGATCATCTTTAATATTCTTCTGCTATCTATAGCCTTTGTCTAAGATACCAAACCTGGTGTCAGCCATGAAAGACTGCATCAATTCTTCTCTAACAAATGCCACTGTGGTTCCAAAAGCGAGTAGAGGAATCCTAATGTAATTGCACAGGGGAAGTCTTCTTGTTCCTCCAAAGAATATTTTGCAGCACTAAGCATTTGAAATATTTTATTTTTCAAAGAATGATTTGGTTTTGCTGATAATCAGCTATCTGAGAGGTTGGTATCTTTGATTGATTAGGATAATTTGGGTTAAAGCAGACGATGTTTGCCAACTAGAATCTGGGCTATACTGTCCATTTCCTAGTACGGCCCTACCCCCTCCCACTCCTAATCCTCCAGACCTCCCCCTACCTAATTCCCTCGTTCCCTTCTGTATGGCTGTGCAGTCATCTTATCTTGTGTACCAACACTGTAAGCCATGCCCAAATGCTACTGTATGTATTCCTCAGCCAGTGACTATTTTCTAAGCCCTTGCTTTGTGTATGGTGGTGTGCTGGCCTCTGGGGTACAGAGTGAGCAACAATAGACCCCACGCTGGCTCACAGTGCACCCAGATTAGACTATCTGTCAGACAGAACTGAACTGCCCCTGGCAATAGCCAAGATCTCAAGCTAAGGATGCCTAGTAAACGCGGATCAGGCAATGATACTTTGAAAGGTCGTAATTATAATTTTATTAAGCTGTGATCAGGGAGAGAAGATAAATGTCATAGCAATGTGTTGAATATTGGATACATATTATATTACAGGACAATTATGAATCTGTTTCTCGTGTGCATTAAAATTTGGATGTGTGTAAGGAGAAAAGCTGAGTCTAATTTTTATCTGCTGGGTAAGAAATTGATTTTAATTCTTTCTCTGCTAATTAAAGGAAAATTAGAAAAACAAACTATTTACTAAAGCACTAAATACATTTTGATTACTTATGGATATAAGCAGTTATTTTGGCTTCATTTATTTATTTACTGAGAGCCTAATGATAGGTAAAATGAAGAATTAATAGTGTAATAGAGGGATAATGGGTTTATTCTGCAGATGGAATGAAGTCTGCTGTTTTCCCACCTTACAGTTGGAAACACAAAGTCACAGCATTTGCTCTTGGGTGACGCCAGGCAGCATGTGGCTCAGATGATGTGAGCTAGTGAGCCACGGTAGAGGAACCAGACTGGGGGAGCCAGGAGAGCTGCTGTAGATGGGTTCAGTCCCAGATGCCTGGGGGAGGAGAGGGAAGTCTCTATCACAGACTCAGGCATGGTGACTTAGCTTGGGAATAGCTCAGGGTGAGGATGAGAGACACAGGGAAGAGAGGTGGCAATAGCTTGATAAATGGCAGACACATTTTTTGTGTGTTTAAAACAACACATTTGTTATGGTTCTGAATAGAGATCAGAAATTCACAACAGGTCTCATCGGACAAAAGTCAAGAAAGCTCAGCAGAGCTGCTCTCCTTTCTGAAGGCTCTGCAGGGAACTCATTTCTCTTTTCTGTCTGGAGGCAGCCTTGGCATAAGGCCCCTTCCTCCATGCTCAAAGCCAGCAGCATGGAATCAAGTCAACTCTCTCACTTTGCATCTCTCCGGCTCTCTTATCTCTCTCTCTCTTTTCTTTCTTTCTTTCTTTCTTTCTTTCTTTCTTTCTTTCTTTCTTTCTTTCTTTCTTTCTTTCTTCCTTTCTTTCTTTCTTCTTTCTTTCTCTTGGTACCAGGACTGAATCCAGGGTCTTTACACTGAGCTACATCTTTAGGCCTTTTGTACTTTGAGGCAGGACCTCACTAAATCACAAAATTGCCTGGGCTGGGCTGTAATTTGCGATCATCCCATCTCACCCTCCCAGAGTCCTGGGATTAGAGTCCCACAGTACCTGGCTAGGATTTCCTTTTTAACATAGAAAAGAATGCTGCTTATAACTGAGGTGAACAAGGGAATGGAAACTGCTAGGCTGAGGTTTCATAGGATAGGGGAGGTAGTGTGAACCACTGCAGTATTGGGTGGGTTGTGTACCTAGAAAAGGGACCCACCTCTTGACTGGAGTCACATGGCATGGGGACTTCAAAGAGATGAGAGACATTTTAGAGGGAGGGAGAGGTGGCTAAGTCTGTCTGGAATAGCTGGCTGGCAACTGAAGTTGGCACTTCAGCTGAGAATGAGGCACCTAGAATGAGACCTGGAGAAAGTGGGCAGGATGTGGAGTCACAGTTCCAGGGAGGCCACAAACAGGACAAAGCCAGGGGAGGCCTGGCCATAGAGAGAGAGATTTGTAGGTTCAACTAACTTTCATGTCCCACTGGACAAGATAAGGTAAGACCCCTGCAAGTGGGACCAGCTTCAGGGTGTTGGATGTTTTACAGCTCCCCAGGTCATACTGAGGTGAATCAGTGCTGAGAACTGCTGAGAGGACTCGAGAAATGAGTACATATGTTCAAAAGAACTGAACTGGAATCTCAAAGAGATATCTGCACCCCCATGTTCATTATAGCTTTACTCACAATGGTCAAGATGGGGAAACCCCCTAAATATTCAACAACAGATGAATGGATAAGGAGAATGCAGAGTGTGCACACAGTGAGATATTATTCAGCCTTAAAAAGGAAGGAAATCCTGCAATGCACAACACTGTAGAGAGACTTTGAGGACATATGCTAAGTAAAGTAAGCCTGGCACAGAGGGACAAACACTCCAGGATTCTACTTATGTGAGATACTTAAAATAGTCAAATTCAGAAAACCACAGACTAGAATAGTGGTTACCGGGGGCTGGGGAAGAGGAAATGGGAGTTACTTATCAACAGGCAAGAAGTTTCATATAATATGAACAAGCTCTACAAATGTGCTGTATAACACCGTACCTATAGCCAACAATAATGTGCACTTAAATTTTAAGAGGCTGGATCTCATATTAAGTGTTTTTATCACACTTGAAAAGTCCTGGGGCTTTTGGAGATGCTAGAAGGGGACTGAAGATGAGAGGGATGGACTGGGAGAAGGCTACAAACAGCCCAAGTGGGAGGTGGCAAGAGGGGACCCACAGCTGGTACATAGTGGGTGACAATGGGTGGAGCAGATTTCTAGAACAGGAGCATTGGATTTAGAAAAGCTGTACTAGTGACCTTATCTGCAACTTATGTAGAGTTATAAAAATTGAATCTCGCTCAGTCTTTTAGTTAATGTATCACCTGCTGACCCTAACCCAGTACTGCAAAATAAATAAACAAATGAAATAAATATGAACTGAATAAACAAATGAAAGACTTCTACACGTAGGAGTTCTAGTTACCTGCAAGATTGTAGTGACCAATGAGTGAGGCACGAGGGTGACTCCTCTGTGCCCCTTTTCCTACATGCATGGATGATACACACTTCTTGTCAAGGGTCTTTGCTGTTAAATTTTCATGGAATCAGGTCCCCAACAACAATTCATAAGCACCAACAGTAGATTCTGCTGGGTCCTGGAGAGCCAAAGAATATCAGATTGTCAGTGGGTCTGGTGTGACCTTGCTGACGGGACACTTGGTCATCCCGTCCTGACCCCAGCTCAGCTAGCGTTGCCTCCCCTCTAGATTCTCTCCCCATCCCAAGCAAGCTTGGCTCACAAGTCAGGTATCTACACAGGCTTCACCTTCTTGAAGGCTCCAGGCGCCTGGAGGACAGGGTTTGCCCTCTAGACCTTTCACTTTCAGCTTGTCACAGAGCTTGTTTTGCCCCACTACCGACCTACCCCATCTACTCCTCATTCCCCTCTGCATTTTTTGCACTAACAACTTACTGCATTAGTATCAAGTGCATGTTCCCAAAACAGCCAACCGCTAAACCAGTGTTTGCAGATCTGGGCATCCCTAATCTTGGATTTTTAACAAAATGTACATTATCTGCTCCAGCAAACAACACTATCATTTTGCTTTACAAATGTGCAGGAGGAAGTGGAGATGTGTCTGCAAAGAAGACCACAGCTCACTAAGGCAGCATTTGCAGGAAAGGACTCTGCGGTGTCCCGGGGCTAGAGAAAGAGTCCCTTCCGTTATTTATTTAATAGCTGTGATCACAGGTAGGGAAGATAGCAATTTTGCTCTGACCTAAGCATAGGCAGGGATGCATCTCACAAGCAAACGTGCCCAAAGCAAACGCCGCTTCCTCAGGACTTGTCAAGACTAACAACCCCAGTGAGTTTGCTGAGGAACCTGCCACAATACTGTGCAGCTCAGGGAGGCCACGAAATGTGCTGTGGACACAGAGTCAGAGCCTCTCCTCAGCCTAGTAGAAATTTCGGAAAGGTTTCCACCAGCTCTGCAGCATCATATTCTTGTGTTTTAAGTCCCCAAATATTCAAGTGCTGCGCAAATTAATCAGATTCAGAGAGCACATTATTAAAGTCACACATATAACAACTTTCCTTTCTCCTTTCCTTTAAATGATTGTGCAAAGATCAGCTCATTGTTTTTAAACATTTGGACAAAGCAAGAAAAAATGTACATAGAGTAATTCTTTTTAAACCACAGAACTAGGAATCTAATGCCTGAGGAGCAAGCAGGCTTGAACCTTAAAGGCAGCAGTGGCTACTAATGGCCCCGTAAAGCGCAGGCAGCCTTGCCTCCCACCCAGGGCCCAAGCACTTGTCGGCGTGCCTTTGTTCCCCCGACCCGTGTCTGCTTTTACAACACAGTCAAACAAGGTAGAACTGTGTCCATTTATGGGAAAGTCAAAGACCAATAAATAAAAAGTTTAATTTCTTGATTCCCTGAAGTTGATGGGGCTTAGAAAGTACTCACCAATCCTTCCAACAATGGTCTTTCAAAACATCATGAGAGCAGCACCTCATATCAAATTTCATTGCTCATAAAAAAGAATCAGATAAGTGAAAAAAAAAGCAAGATACGAGGTACACTGTTTATTGCTAAAAAGCCTTCAGCTTATGGGAAAAGTCTGCAAGTGTGCATCCCACTTAGAACCATTGTCCTGGAAGCAGGATTTGAGGAGATTGTTTGCTCTGTTTTCTAAATTTTCTAATGCGATATTGGTTTTGTATCAAGACATTTTTTAAAAACTCAAAGAAGGAATTAGAATGTGCTGTGTACGTGTTCCAATTCCACATGAGGAATGCAAATACTATGCACTGCAAACATGTACAAAGAAAAAAAGAAGGTGATCAAGAGAAGGATGGAGGGAAGGAAATTGGAATGCAAGAAGGAATTAATATGTATGATACACTTGTACCAACTTCCCACAAGGAATGTAAACATTATATACTACAAACATGTACTGATAAAAGAAAAACCAATTGGTAAAACAATTAGCTAATTGGTTAACAGACACTATTACTCAAAACAAAAGCATCACTCAAGCTTCCAATGTTAAGCAAATCAGTGAAAGCCTGAAAATTCAATGAAGTATCTTAGGGTTAAATTCCTTAGTTTCCATCTGCAGAGTGGTGATTTCTAGAAATGTCCAAAGTTGCTACCAATAATTAAAAAATAAACCTTGCGTAGGCTGCCACGACACATGCCAGCTATTCAGGAGGTTGAGGCAGGAGTATCAAAAGTTCAAGCCCAGTCTGGGAAAATTAGTAACACTCTGTCTCAAAATAAAATTTTAAAAAGAGTTGGGAAAGTAACTCAGTACTCCCTGCATTCTGTCCCTAGTACTGCAAAATTAATTAGTTAATTAATTAATTAATTAATTACATTTTTAAAAACCTTCACCAGGTTCTTCCACTGATTGAATTCTTTCAGGTAATTAATAATGATCAGCAAATGTTTCCTCTGTAGCAATGAAGTAGAAAGAGAGGCAGCAAGCTGTGCACATAATTTCTACCTTTAGTAAGAGAATGGCTTGGGAGGCACAGCTGGAATATTCACACAACTGTCCACTATAGAAGTGGACAGAACCCAGGCCAGGCCATGGTGTCCAGTTGGGCAAGGACTGTATCTGAAGGATGAATGTCCCTGCCAGACTGCCATTCTTGTTCTTTCCTTTCTGTTCAGTCCCATCACCTCCCCAGCCTCTTTTTACAACCATCTCCTAAATGATGGTCCTCGGAGTTACATCCTTGATCCTCTCCCTTTCCCGTCACTCTCCCTCCTCCTTACATTTTGTGGGCTGTTGAAACAGCAAAAATCTTGCAAGGTACCAGGCAAGGGTCTTTCCCCTCTAAGGCTGCGCAGTCCAATGGCTAGGAAACACGCAGGCGCACCAAAATGATTTCACTAGATCGATGCTCTGGGTAGGGCAGGGGTTAGTCTCTCCTGCGCCTGCTCCTTGAATCTCATAAGCTTGAAAATTTAACCAGTCCAAATACTGACCTGAGCTCACCTGCAGCCAGCTTGTCCGTCTTCTCAGAGTCTATTTTCTATGTCATTACAAAGGCCAAACACCTGGGAGTCCTTACCATCCTTCCATTCTACTTGAGAAATAAATACCTCTCATAATTTCTGTTCCCCTTGCTACTGTCCTAGTCCTCTCTTATCTCCAGCTTTTCTCTATCAGGTGTTGTTCCTTCATGAGTCACCATACTCAGAGTGATTATTCTAAAACACACACCAGACCACATGGGGGCCTTGTTTAGAAGATCTTCACAGGATCCTGTCAATGGATTACCTCCAACCTCACAGAAACCTAACACTAACTGTAAGCCTAACACTAGCCCAAAGCTTGCTTCAACTCTAAACACTAACAATCAACCAACTACCTTTAGCAACAGCCTAAATTTAAAGCTAATCCTAAACCCAGCTCTAATCTTAACCCTAACTATAATACTAGCAATAATTCTAACAGGAACCCATAAACCTAACCATAATGCTAACCTAACCCTACCCCTGTCCCTAACCATAATCATAACCATAACCATAACCATAACCATAACCATAAAGCTAACCCTAACCCTAGACCGAAACCTAACCCTAACCATGGCCCTAGTCCTAGCCCTAGCCCTAACACTAACCCTAGCAGTAACCTAATCCTAATACTGTTATCCAACCTTAGCCTTACCCCTCACCATGATTCTAATGCTAAACTTAACCCCAGACCTAGCCCTTTACTATCAAGGGCTCCTGACTCCATGGCTGTCTTTTGAGATTGCTTGTGGGTAATGATCACAGTTTTAGTATCTGGTCTTCCTGAACATCAGGCTACTTTTTAAAAGAATCTAAACACTCATATTTTTTAAAATATGTGAATTAAGACAAGATGTACTCAGATAATTATAGGTAGCTGTACATTTTCAGATCAGTTGCAGTTGTACTCAATGGAGGTGGCTTTCTGATCGTATCTTTCCCATCTAAAGAAACCTTTCCCAAGTGTTTATTTGGTGCATCAATGTCTGTTTACAGGGTTACTAGTAAGATTGAAGGGTTTTTTTTTTTTTTTTAGTCTTTATTAGATCTTCCATGTCTCCCAAAATTTACTGATAGAATTCTCATAGAATGCAGGTGAAGATGAGAGTAGAAAAAGTTCTGGGAAGGATGCTTCTTAGACGAGGAGGGTTGACAGAAGTCCCCAATACCACCCTTCTCCAGAGTCTGACACCCACCCCCATCTGCAAGAAAGCACCTTCCTCCCTTCCTTTTTTCTTTCCAGAGTCAAGTCCTGGAAGATTTAACCTTTTTCTTGGGACAATATCCTCTATAAGGATATCTCCTTTGATTCTCTGCTAGAGGCACTCAAGTGGGGACGATGAGGATTTTAATTCTACTTGCTGGCCCATAGCTGCATGACGACCACGTTAGGACTAGATGTCATTCTCTCTTATGAGATTCCTGCTTACTAGTGCAGCATGTGGTAGACAGTCCTCAGATGGCCCCAGTGAAAAATGGCCTCTGTGTCCATGTCTTTGGGCGGTTCCTTTCCACATTAAATAAAGACTGGCCTTTTGCAGCCAACAATATTGCAGAAGTAGAGTGATCATATATAACTTTTTTTAAGAGAATAAAGCACATACAATGCCAATCAAAACAAAGTGGTGAAAATGATACAGGACTTCAAAACAAAATAATAGGAAATCAACAAATAAGGTTAATTCCCTATTATCTTGTTATAAAGTCCTGTATCATTTTCATTGTTTTGGTTGGTTTTATTCTGTTTTGTTTGCTTTGATTTTATTATATCTGATGACATGCGCAGCTATTTCGAAGATAACAACATATATAACTTTTTTTGGCTAGATCACTGAGATTTTTGTTTTTGAAATCTGAATAAGAAGATGTAGAGAGAAGTAAGAATCAAAAAGAAAGGATAGGTCAAGAGCTGCATAGAAGGTCATTTAAGGCATAGAAGTAGAATCACAAACCATAGATTCCTTCAATCATGAGACCAAAAAACTATCATGGGTCAGGCATGGTGGTGCACACCTGTAATCCCAGCACCTGGGAGGCTGAGGCAAGAGGACTGTTGCAAGTTCAAGACCAGCCTGGGCTACAAAGTTCAACGCCAGCCTGAACTGCATAGTGAGACCCTGTCTCAAAAAGACAAAAAACAAAACTATCATGGATCTGAAGTTGTCTACTTTCCCATCTCTATACAATAGAGCCCCATTTCTTAAAATAACTTGTGTGAGTTTTGGTTTTTGCATTCCTTAGTATCCACAGGAGATTCATTTACAAAATTCCTGAGGGTATAAAAATCCATAGATGTGGAAGTTCTTCATACAAGAAGGTGAAGTATTTGCATAAAACCTATGCTCACCCTCCTCCATTTACATTTTAAATAACATATAATAAGTGTACATAATTACAGTGTGTTATTTCAATACATATATACATATACACTAGATAATAAAATGAACAGAAGCCAGGCACGGAGGCGCATGCCTGTAATCACAGTACTCTGAGAGACTAAGGAAGAAGAATCGCAAGCCCACCTTGGGCAACTTAATCCACTCAGGGAGCCTCTGTCTCCGAAAAGAAAGGTGCAGCTCAGTGCAAAGGCCATGGGTTCAATCTCCAGCACTTAAAATATAAAATAATAATAATTTTTAAAAAGGAGTTTCTGCCTGGCATCCTCTTCTCCCAACTCTCAGCCTTGGAAAACAGTCGTTGTGCTCTGAAGAAGCCCAAAGAAGCTTCCATGGAGAACCCACTCCTGCTAAGGAAACCAAGCCTACTTCAGCCTACTTCAGTCAGTGGATCTTGGAGAACAGACTTGCAGCTGTATTCAGGCCCAGCCTTTGACTCTTCCACTCGAGGCCCCAGACAAACTATCTCCTGTCTAAATTCCTGACCTGTTGAAGGGTTGTTTTGTACCATTAAGTCCTTGAGTAACTTGGTATGTAGCCCTAGTACCTGGAAGAAAGTGAATAATGAAGCACCAGTGAATGCGTTTCGCTCCAGTATTGCTGTCACCCAAGTGTCCAAGCACCTAGCAGAGGAAGCATCTAGTAAAGGGCAGTTGAAAAGAATCAAATCTATTTGGGGTCAAGGCTGTGTGGTGACAGCCACTTGGAATTTGGTGGAGATATCCTATTTCTTAGTCTTGAAAGTGCATGGTGACTGTACAGATGCGTGCCACAAGAGGGCAGGTGTACCTACTAGATAAGGGTTCCATGGACTTAACCCTAGTCTCTCAGAATTATGTTTTTTTTAAACCTTCAGTGGTTTTCTTTCATTTTGTTCATCACACACAGAAAGGCATTAGTTTTGAAGAAGCAAATCGACAGTTCAAAGCCCAACCAGCTAGGATAAAGCCTTCAGTGAGAGAGTTCCCCAAACAGTTAATTTACCAAACCTATATTTGTATTTATTATAAAATATATTTTTATAATGAAAACACCTACAATTTCATTACTAAGAAAAATTGAGCTGCTGTTTTTAAATGTCAGTGGGATAAACATTTCCTGACTCTGTGTCACCGCATGAATGCAGATGTGCTATTTACTCAATCTCATTTATTTCATAATGGGATTAAATAATGCTTCATTATTTCATAATGAACAAAGTAATATGTGACTTTGAAAAAAGAAGCAATTACACTTATTTTTCTTTCACCTCAGAACCCCCCATGCATTCTGACATTAAAATGAAGTAATTTGTTGGGTAATTTAAAGTCGCTTCCATTTTTCCAAGAAAGATGGAAGAAATAGGCTTCTCAGAACTTGGGGTTTTTTCAATTACAAGTTGTCCTCTCAAAACATTTCCTAGAGACTTCAGCTATCCTAGCCCAGGGCAGGCCACACTTGGTCCTTGTTCTGAGCGGTGCTGCTCAGTTTACAGAGCGGTGGCCCAGGTGGTGCTGGAGAATCCATGTTGATGGCTCCTTCACTTGCCGTTGGTCCTGTGCCAGCCCACAGCTGTAGAGCAAAGACACAGAGTTCAGTGGTAAAGAGTTTGGGTTTAAGTTGAGTGACTTTGGGCACTTCAGTAGCATCTTTTCATCTCTTAACTTCAGCTTCCTATCTGTGAAATGGAGATTCCCCCTTACAGTTTCCCAAGAGGGTACTGTGGGGATTGCATGAGATAGTAGATGTAGATTGTCAAACCCTGTGTGGAGTTAGCACTCAGTAAGTGTTTCACTCTTTTGTCTGACCACTCCTGCTCTCTGAGGTCACATTTCACCCGCAGAATGCCTAAAGAGTCTAGGATGCAGTAGACTCTCAGGAGAAAGTTAAATATTATTCCTTTTTACCACCCTACTTGGTTGGATAAAACCTTTAAGTTTTGAAGGCAAAGAGTTTAGATAAATGCTGTGTCTCCTTTAGCAGCTACATACAAATGTACAACCTCTCCAAGGGCTTCTAGAAGATTCCTCCAGAATGGATGCTCCTTTCACACTTCCTACTGCAACTGAAGATTTAACTATTGTCGGTCGGGGGGAGATCAAGACGAATGTAGCCATCCCATTCCATTTTCCTGGTCAGTGTCACTACAGACCAACATGCTGAAAGGAAGCAACTTCCAAAGTGGCTCATTTTTGTTCTTTTCTTGGAAGGTTCACTGTACTAGGACAGTGAACCTAGGAAATCAGTGAAATCTAAGAAGATTTTGCACAACTGCCACAAGCTCCCTCACGAGAGGCCACAGTAACAAATAAGATGTAGTGGGACATTAACCATGCTTCCGTGTCCAAGGTGCTGGGCTGGAAATCATTTTCGACAGAACATGCACGTCCTGCAGCCTGTTTGCATTAAGCAAGCCTGGCTTGCACAGTGACTCCAAATGGAACTCTTTAAAGCTTTGCTCCCTCCCAGGATGAGCACACAAAGTCAGATGTTTTTATAGGGGGAGAATTCTACAACAGCAACCTTGCATTTTCTTTCCCCTTTGACAGGCCAAATGTTTCTTATCATAACATGATCTCGAATACATTTTATTATAAGCTTTTTGAAAAAGGCACCAATAAATTGCGTAACATTTAACCCATGAGTGTAAGAATACTAAATTTGGACAAGTAATAAATCATGACTCTAGTCTTGAAGTCACTTGGCTTAGCCTGGACAAGTCTCTTAATTGTTCACTGGGATAATCTTCAAAGAGTCTCTTGTGACTCTAACATTCTAGCAGTCAGCACCTGGCCCCTTCCTAAATCCCACGGGGAGGGTGGTGGCTTCCTCTGGGCTCTGTCATGCCCTGAGCTTACTCCTATAGTTGCAAAGACTATTGTTTATCGTTGGTATCCACAACATCACACAGATGCCCCAAATGCAACATGAATATTGTCCCCCAGAGTGATGGTACACAGTGTAGGCGACTTAATATTTGTTGGGAAAAAATACGATAAATTATGATCTTTCTGATTCAAGATATTTTTTTAAATCTTGTTAAATAAAATCACAATCAGTATGTTTTAGAATAATGTAAAATATAATATTAAATAGAAAATGACATTTTAAATTAAAGACATGCTTTCAAAGAACTTAAGTTAATAGATTTTTTTTCTGAATGACTTTAAGCATGACTTAAATATTCTAAGAGGCCAATGGTTTATTGATTAGGAAAAAACTTGGGCATTAAATTACCAGCTGAATATTGCCCTAGGAATCTCATTTGTCTTTAGCTTATAGGGTGATTAATTTGATAAATAGCCAAGATATATTTTCATCTTTGCAACATCCCAAAGCACAAACTGACATTCATTGTTATTTTGGAGATGTGTTTGGCCCCACAATTAAGCGTTAAAAAATACTTGTTCAAGGGCTGCTATGTCCTAAATTCAGATTAATGAAAACATCTGCGATGTATTTTTTCATCTTGTTCTCTCAAAGATCTTTGCCTACTGGAGATACAAAATTCAGAAAATCCTGTTGGCTCTGGAAAGTAGCAAAGAAGGATTTAAATTAATCCAGTGCTTGAAGTGGAACCTGGAGCAGCTTGCCAAGATCATGCAATTCTGTTGTTTGGAATCTCCCTGCCCACCACCCAGAAACTCCTTCATTCCCTCCCTCACTCTCTTTCCAGCTCAATTGCCTGGAGCCCCTAGGAGTCCAACCTGGAAGGAGGCAGATCAGCTTGGCTTCTCCAACTTCCTGCCATCCTCAGTTCAGCCAAGAGAACCTCGGGCAGCATGGTCTACAAGCAGGGTGATATTATTACTAGGTCTCATGGTGATGCTCTGGATTGGAGTCAGTCCCCTTCTGATCCTCCTGTTCCAGGTTGCAGGTTCCAAGTTTATCTAGGCACCTCACTTCCCCAAGAAGTGATCTGCTTCTTCACAGCTCCTCTCTTGGGTAGCCTTTAGTACCTGGGAGAATCCTCTAGTTCCCCACCAGCCTGCTGCACCAGGCTGTGAGCTCTCTAAGGGAAGGAAAGGTCTTCTTTTTTCATTATGTCCTCACTGCTGCACAGAGCAGGTGCTTCATGTCATCTGTCGGGTAAACAAGTGAACCAATGAATGATCAGAAGAAGATGGCAAACAAGACAGCATGCAGGGAAGTGCTTCGTACATGGCACAGCACTGTGTGAGGACTGTGGGTGGCAATGATATGCTCTGTGAGGTTGCTAGCACCCCAGCATCACCCTGTAGACACTGAAGGGGAGGGGTGAGAAGGCAGAGGGAGAAGTTGGGCTGTGCTGCCAGCAGCCAGGCAGCTGATCCATGGGAACTCTGAGCTTGAATGACCCTTCAGAACTGCCCGAACCAAGTCCAAGGTGTCCTGACCTCCACGTCATACACTGTCATTGGAAATGAGTGTCCCAGGAAGGGAGGTGACCCTAGTGGAGACATCTCTTTATACCTGCTGAGTCCTCACTGGTTCATGCCGCCTTTATGGAAGGAGATCTGGGCACCACCCCACAGCGTCCGCTACACCAGAATCTGTGACTCCAGGAGCATGATGGGAGCCCAGGAAGCTGGGTTCAGCAAATTCCTCGCCCACGATGGAGGTAGCTTCATTTGGAAAATATCCTGCATGGAGGGTCTTTGTGACCAAAACACTTGTGCACTTGGGTCAGGTACTGGAACTCTGAGGGTTGAATCTATGGGGGTACTGGAAATGTTTTGTTTCTTGTTCTGGGTGTGGGTTCGCGTTGAGTTGCACACTTATGACACATGTACTCTACATGTACATTATGAAAAGTGTGTCCCAATAAAGCTGTTAAAACCAACTCAACGCTTTGTAACAACTGCAATCAGTGTTTAACCTTCAAGTCAGCTCTAGTTCTCCTTTATAAAAGAGATAATATCATAGCAGTTTTATTATGCACAGTTCTGCCAACCCCCAGATGGAAACAGACATTTTCAAGTAGACCGTGAACTTGGCCAGGACATCAAAATAATCTTTGGATTGAATCTAAATTTTACATTAAATTTGGACAACTCTCCATTTGCTGCTCAAACCCTTTAATAGCCTCCCATCTCACTTAAAAAAATATGTGCAGGGGGGACATTTGGAGAAAATCTAAATTTATTTTCAGTTTCTTTCACCAAGGTTTAACTGAGCAACTCTTCTGTGCTAGGCATTGCAGCTGACTTTGGCCTTAGACACAGGGTTGAATAAGGTCCAGTGTCTGCTTGCAACAAGTTACATCTGGTGGGAAACACAGATGTGTACAGATGGCCCATGTGTCACAGGAAGAGCTAAATAGTGACTAAGGCACCAGTATTCAAGTGAGGGCCAGGAGTCAACATAGCCTTTCTAGTAGAGGTGCTGCCCTTGCTAGATTCCAAGAGATGCTATCTAAATTCTCTGGCATGTCTCCTGGAAACTGCCTTTTGCTCATGTTTGTTCTCTTCCAAACACCAAGGTCACCTCGGCCTCCTCTGCAGTTGTGGCTCCTGGGTCCACTGCTCTGGCCTTTGTGCCCTTCCTTATCTTTCTATGCACACAGGCGGCTTGCTCTTAGATCCATGTGCTTGCTTCTTGGAAAGGCAGCTGCAGTCCTTGAGCTCCTCTGTACCTGAGCCTCCTTTCTCAAAGCCCTCTGGGCCATCATTTCCCTGGACAATACTCTAGTAAAATTCATATGGCTTCAGCAGCCGTTTTCTTGCCTTTTTAAAAACTGCAACACTCTATGTCTTATAAGCATTTGATCATCTCAAGGGTCATTGCTCATTTCCAATTAAGATTAGCCCACAAGAACCAACTGGATGGGATGTATGGGGGACTTTGAGAGCCAAACAGGCTCCTCCTCTAGCTGGCTACTATCCAGTTTGACCAGTAATGACCCACTTATCACCTTTGTGGCTCCTCTGATCTTTCATGGGACAGTGCTGAGAACCAAATCCCTTAGTTTTGTTCAGATCTTTGCTAATGAACTCGTCCAGGCCTGAGATACACCTGCCCCAACACAGAGGAAAGAATCCTGCCAAAATTCACATGACTATCTGCCTCCTTCCTTTGCTTTGAGAATTCCTGATCCATTTAATAGTGGGCTTCAGGGAGGTCCTGGGATGAGATCAAGAGATTCAACAGCAGGAATGTGTTTCGCTTCCACAATCACTGAGATAAATTTGCCTTTCTGAGCCTGTAACAGTTCACAGATGAGAGTCCACAAAGTTTGCCCAGCAGAGAATCGAAAAGCGCTGCAGAGAATTCTGCAAGTGGAGACTTCAGGATTGATACCAATGGGGAAACATTAATGCCTTAGAAAACCTTCCAATTGTTCACACATGTCAATCCCACCGATTGTCATACATGGTTCACTCTGAGGTGGGGAAAAGATGATTCTCATTAACATGTCCTGATGCCTCCAGAGCCAAAGCAGAGAAAGAGTTGATAGTTTGTAGATTCAAACTGGATAGACAGTCATTCAAAATAATTTACATCCAATCCTTTCTTTAATGTGCTATTAAATCCCTGGGTACATATTTGCTGATACAACATTCAGAGTGAGGCTGCAAAGAGCTAGAAGGAACATAAAGTGCTTTTCTCACCCTTCTGTAGTCATTTCAGGCTCACCTATCAGATCCTTTTGAGGCCTCACATCTTAACGTCTCAGAGACTGTAGAATTTGATCCATCAGAAATTGACACAAGTCTTATTTTGAAACTAGTCGATCTGCAGGATGATTCGAGTCATATTCGAGATTCAAGAAATATTACAAATATTTCTAAAAAGTGCATGCACTAATACAAAAGAAAAATCCTTTCTTGCATCCCAAGACTACATGCAATAGTGTTGAGGGCAATATAAAAAATTACATGTTGTAAAGATAAACAAATGGTCAACCAGCACATGACAAGAAATTCAATATCACTGATCATCACAGAAATGCAAATCAAAACCACAGTGAAGTATTACCTCACATTTATCAGGATGATTAGTATAAGAAAAACAGAAAATGCCAACTTTTATGGGTCTGGAGAAATCTGAGCCCTTTGCACTGCTGGTGGTAATGTAAAATGAGGCACCTGCTATGGAGGACAATATGGTAGCTCCTCAAAAAGTTAAGAATAGGGCCAGGGCATAAGCAACTGCCTGGTAAGCACGCGGTCATGAGTTCGAACCCTAGTATCACACACACACACACACACACACACACAAAGTTAAAAATAAAAATATCATATGATTCAGCAATTCCACTTTCTCTGAAGTATTCTTCTGACTATATACTCAGAAAATATTTGAAAAATATTTGCACATCCACTTTATAGTAGTATTATCCAAAATAGTCAAAAGCAGGAGTAGCTATTGTCAGGTGAATGAGTAAAGAAAATGTGATCTACACATACAATGAAACATTACTTAGTCTTAAAGAGGACAAAAATGTTGATGCATGTTACATCATGGATGAACTCTGTCGATATTATGCTAATTATGGATATATAAGCTGTTCCATAGACAAGTTCCAAAAAATTCCACTTATATAAATTTTCTAGAGATAGAAAATACGTGGTTGATAGGATCTGGAGGAGGGAGATAGAGTTGTGGTTTAATTGGGACACAGTTTCAGTTTCACAAGATGAATAATTTCTGGAGCCTGGTTGTACAGCAATAGGAATATACATAACACTACAGAAATATACATTTAAAAATGGTTAAGATAGGGTGTGGAGATGTAGTCCAGTGGTAGAGCACTTGCCTAGCTTGCAGAAGGCCCCGAGTTTTATCCATCTTCAGCAAAAAAAAAAAAAGGTTAATATGATACAATTTGTCACAGTTCAAAAAATATATATGGTTGTCTCCCTGTAACAATTGTCATTGGCTAACAAGTAATGTTTGGCCTAAAGTATATTTTACATCCTTGAAAAAAATCTTTCTAACTTATGTCTGTCATGGTCTTCAGGGTCTGACAAATAGATGCTTAGCACATTTTTACTGAATATCAGTGGAAAAGCAGGAAAGAGTGGGAGGAAAGGAAGAAGGAATGAATAGAGAATCCACAAAAGATAAATTACAAATGGACAGTAACCAAATGAGAAAATGTTCAGCTTCACTAGTAATCAAAGAAAAGCCCATTAAAGCAACAATGAGTTTCCATTTCTCACTATGAAATGAGTAAAGATTTTTATTATTATAATTTCAATACTTAATGCCGGCAAAGATTTGTGAAGATGGATAACTTCAGACAGAACTGGTGCATTTCTGCAAGGAACGTGGGTACATATCAATAGCCCTGTAAAAGTTCATATCTTTTGACCTAATAAAACTCAATCCCAAGGGACTGACAAAATACTTAGACAAAGATTTAGGAGTAAAGATGCCTATTACAGAGTTATTTATAACAGCTCAAGGATCAAACCTAAACATCTGACAAAATGGAGAAAATTAGGAACAAGATGAAAAATTGTGTAGCTACTAAAAATCATATTTTAGAAGGATATGTAAAGATGTGAGAAATTTTTATTGTATGTGCATAACCTCCATATGTATGGAGGTTATACACATAATAAGATCAGTTATATAAAAATGTAGAAAACAAGGTGAAATGTAATATGTCAAAATGTGGTCTGAGATTTCTGGATGAGGTGGTGATGGTGGATTTTCCTGTATTTTCTGTAGCTTCTAAATTTTTAAAAATGAGCATTTTCTATTTTTGTAATTAGAAAAATGACTTTAAAAAAGCAAAAATGATGTCATATGAGCATCTAAAAAGTGCTCAGGGAACACAAAAATGATGAGACAGGATCCGTATCCTCAAGGGGCACAGAGCTTGGTGGTGGAAAGCTCCACCATGGTGCTAGGGCAGTATTAGGGCTGGTGTAGAGGTGTTCAGATGAGGGGGGACCAGGGACGGCTCTTTGGAAGGTGGTGTTTGTCTGGCCTCAGAGGATTTGAGTCCTGTCTCTGCTTCCGCTGGACTTGGTGGTGGTACCTCCTGCCGCTTTTGTTCTTTACTGGCATCACACATCTTGGATACTCTACTCCTGTGCTGGGTTTACAGTGCTTTAGAGTTTATTGTCTCTGTGATCCGTACAGGCTCAACTCAGCCAATATAGGATATCCTTCAAGGTTTATCCTTTAACACCCTCACTGCAGCAGGATGCAAGTGAGTGTTTATTTAAGTCTTCTCTTGGCTTGCATCCACTCCAGCAGAGATTGCCCCCCTCAGAGACCAAGGTCTGGGAGGTGGGAAGGACCCACACTGCAACAAAAGCCTGGAGCCCTGGGTTATTGTGGGACAGGGCAGTTGCCTCCACTGGAAAGTGCGTGGAGAAATGAGACCCATGGGGGAATGGTGGCTTGTCCAAGATGGAATCTGCAGCTTTCCTGATGGCTGGGAATGCACGCATATGCAGTAGCCACTGTTTTGTCACTCAAGCCAGTGGCTGGAGAGTATGACCCTTGCTTCCAACTGAAGTAGAGACTCTGGTACAAAACGAGACCAGAACCGGCTACTGATAGGAGCCAGATGGTGGCTACTTTTCATACTGATATGAGGCCCCTAAGTTATTTTGGTGTTCATATCAGGAGACCTTCCAGGTATCTTTTAAAATTCATAATTAAAAAAATATAATATAAATTAGATGTAGCCATCTACTATTTGGGGTCTTTATAGTTTTCTTTTTCTGATTATAAAAGAATTACAAGTTCTGGAAGTTTTAGGCAATGCAATAAGTAAACCAAAGATGCATTATAACTAGTAGAATCAAGATAGACTCAACTACTTACAGATATTATGTTTTATGCTTATAAAATGCAGAGGATTACCTAGAAAGCAACTGCAGGTAAGAAGAGGACAATAATGTCACTGTGCCATGGCAGACCTCAGCATGGCTGCAAACTCACAAAAGTGGTATCCTGGAGAGAGTATCATGGCATGGTATAACACTATACACAGGTGTGTGTGTATGCATGCATGCATGCATGTTTGTGTCTACACCTATATTAGCTAGGCTAAACAGAAATAGATAAGGGACTGGGAGAAAGGAACAAAAATCTTCAGGTGCCCTGCGTAGTGACACATGAGCAAATGCAGGTGCTGGCACTTTGATGCATGATAAAGACACAATGGAAAAGAAACAGACCACCTGTCCTCATGGGGTTTGCCTGATATCGGAGAAACCAAACATGAATCAAAAAATCACACATTCAGAAAAAGTGGCCATTGTAAAGTGCTGTGCAGGAAGGTACCTGGTACTCTTCAAGCATCATAGGGTGATTTTATCTAACTGGCCAAGTCAGGAAGGGCACAAGTTGCTACCTGAGGACTGACTGTGACTAAAAAGTGAATTCAGTGGTAACATATGAGAAACATGACCTAACAGAACAGAAAGAAAAAGTAGAGGTATACTCTTGGGATTGGGCTTAGGTTTTATTTTAGCACAATGCTAAAGAAAAGCCCTGCTAGATTTAACTTTGTCAACATTTAAAACTTCTGCATTAAAAACACTACCAGGAAAAAAAAAAAGCAGGGAGGGGGTGGATTTAGCTCAGCGGTGAAGTGCTTGTCTGGCCAGTGTGAAGCTGTGAGTTTGATCCCTGGTACCAAATAAATAAAATAAAAATAAAAACACTACCAGCATTAGTAAAAGGCAGGGAGCAAATTCCAATAAATAAATAAATAAATAAATAAATAAAAATAAACATAAGCAAGATTTATAATTGTCATATGTAAAGCCATATTCAACAATAAAGACAAATACACTAACCAAAAACGGGCTTAGAACAAGATAGTATCATGGACATGTTAAAATAAGTAAACACAAATGGTCGATAAGCACAGAAAAATGTTTGCTTTCAATTGTAATTAAAAGCACATGAACTACAATAATAGCATTTATTTATTTATTTATTTATTTTTTATTCATGCCTATGAAATTGGCAGGGATTTGAGTGTTAAGGTATTAATATGTTGAAGAAAGTGGCAGGAAATAGGTGGGAATATAAATTGGTACAATTTTTCTGGAAGGCAATTTGGTCATATCCATCAAATGCTTTAAAAATATGCCTACTTGGTAATTTCACTCAAAGAATTTATCTTAAGGAAATCAATGTGAAGGTCTGCAAAGATTGTGTGAAGGGTATTAACCTTAGCATTATTTACAATACAGTAAACCTGAAAACAACCTGTCTGAAAAAATACAGTGTGACAGAATACCAGGCAGGCATTAGAATTTACACCGTGGGAGGAACACCTAATCATGTGGGGAAATGCTCAGAATACGTGGCTAAATGGAAACAGCAAAACAAGCTGTGCCACTGAAACATTCAAATAGGGAGGTGAGGGACATGAACCACATGTGTGAGAACGTGATACACTGCCTAAAACCGGGGTCACATTACACATCAGTAGAAATGAATGGATAATCCAGTGACCAGCACTGGGATAATTGATTATCCATATGAAGAAATACAATGAGAGCATGATAGTTAGATTATGGGCACACATAAATTCTAGTTGGAAGAATAACCCATGAAAAGAAAAACTAAAACTTTTAGAAGAAAGTACAACACAGTATCTGTACGGGCTCAGAAAGAGAGAAAATTCTAAAGTGACAAGGAAGACAGGCAAATCACCAAACAAAGGATTGGTGTAAAACAAAAGTCTGCACATCAGAAGATAGAGACAGGAAATGCAAAAGTAGTGCAGACTGACAGAAAAGGAATTCAATGCATGGAAAAGAGAAGGAATTATCTCAGAGTATTTGAAACAGTGTACTTAAACTTTAATAAGCCTGGGAATCACCGGGTCTTCTGAGGTGACAGTTTTGATTTAATCGAGGTGAGGTCCCAGACTATTTCTAACAAGATCTCAAGTGCAGCTGAGCTATATATTCATAGACCATACATTCACTCATAAGGATATAGACTCCTGCAAATAAATAAATAGTAAAGTCAAACCTCAGACTAAGTGTAGCAGAGTCTCTGAGCAGGCAGTCCTAGAAGGAGAGAAACCAAAGAACCAATAAACACATATTATGATGGAGTTGCTACTACAGCATTTAGTTTCCACAAAAGACATTTATCTCTTGCTTATATAAAGAGAGCAGATGTGTAGGCTGGTGTGGGGAGAGGTCAAAGTTCTGCTCCTTGTGTCCCAGGCTACTAGAGACCCTATCATCTTTATGGTACTTCCTTAGTTATCCAAGGAATTGGGCATCGGAAAGAAGCAAAAAGGGTGGAAGATCCTGCATGAGAGGTTTTAGGGCCTGAACCTGGACCTGGTGCATTCTGCTCATACTCATTCAAGGTCATAGCTAACTGCGGGGAGAGTTGGGAAATGCAGTCAAACTGTGCTGAGAGAAAAGAACCACGATGGGTGACCACTTGACTCACTAGTAACCAGGAAATGCATGGATTGGCAAAATAAAGCATTAAGGTCATCAATTGCTCCAGGAAATACTATCCACTGGGAATCCTCCCTCCTGCTTCCCCATCCCCTCTAATACAATTCTTTTACTTCTTATGTTTGCTGTTTATTATGTCTTCCCTCTTTGGAATGCCAACAGCACAGGGATATTTGTCTATTACATTAATGCACCCTTGGTGTCTGCAGCAGTGCCTGACACTAGCAGACCCTCAAGAAGGATTTGCTGAAAGAAGAGGCTGAAATGGAGGTGTCCAAGTGGCCTTCTAACCTTCTGATCACCTGAGCACAGCACCCAGGCACTGGACATGGGCAGAGCCCCTGAAAGACTCCAGCCCTCATAGCCATATTTAGCCTGTGGGGCTTCCCAGCTGAGGTCACAGGTTTCACTGAGGAGAGGCAAAGTACTCCACCATGCTCATCCCAAACTCCCAATTCAATCTGAGGACAGTGTTCATTATGTTCAACTTCTAAGATTGTTCAGTTTGCAGTCAGTTTGTTAAGGTACTATATATGTTTAACAAAATTCACCCCAGTTGATGAGTTTGGACGAATGTATAGATCTGATGAAAGCTCCATAACACAGAGATAAAGGCATTTGTACCACTCCACAAAGTTTCCTTCTCATCCACGTAGCTCGAGAGAATTTGATTATACAGGATACTAATAGGTGCCACACTCTTCTCTCTTTACTGTGAAGAGTGTACTTGTTTTCTGTCTATTTTCCCACTCTGGAACATCCTTTCTTGTGAGCTTTTGCCAAATGTGTTTTCCTATGACAATATATCTGCATGACTTGTTCACCGCTGCTGCTTCTATGGCTGGCAGAATTCCTACCACCTAGTAGGTGCTCATTAAATCAATATTTCACAAACAGAAGAATGTGATGATAGTCAATAGGTCTAGATATTTGATTTCTCACTTCAACCATACATGGGAAAGTCACATGTCTTAACCAAAATACCCAACACCCACAATTTAAAGGAGGGAAGGTTTATTTTGGCTCATGTTTTTAGCCCATGGTGTGCTGGCTCCAAAACAGGAAGGGCACTGAAGAAGGACCTGCCTCAGGGGAAAGTGTTCACATCATGGTGGCTCTCACAGAAAAGGGAGGAACTGGAGAGGGACATCTGCCCCTCCAGCTCACGCACCCATGTCCAAGTGGTCTCCCTCCTCAACAGCGCACCCAGCAATTGAACTCATTAATGATGAATCCACCCAAGAGGATAGTGCCCCATGACACAATCATCTTCTAAAAGGCCCGCTCTTGACTGCATGAGAATTGGGGGGGGTATTGCAGGTCTAAACTGTAACATCATGTGATTTCTCAGCCTCAAACAAGACAAATATGAGTCTGAGTTGGGTTATAGGCAAAAGACAAGGAGCTGGTTCAAATAAATCCCTCAGCCATTTTTCTGTTCAGTAAATATTTATGGAATACCTACTATGTGCATCAGAGAGACACAAGCAAATCCAACAACCACACCAGGTGTGCTCTGGTAAACCACAATAAGCGCAATATGAATCTCCCAATTCTGAGCTTAGACGTTCTATAAATTCTTGGACACATGAAAGATACTCTCTTAGACTCAGTGCTTAGGAGGGAAAATTATTCTTTGTTGTCAAGGTTAGAGATGCTCTGAGAATCAGCATGTGCATCATAGTAATAGGCTCTTTCAAAATAAACATGGGAAAGATGGACATTAGCAAAATCACCAAGCTGTTCCCTTTCCTAATTTCTGGGTTTAAAACTACAAAATAGACCTTTCAGATAAACCAATCAGCCTCCTGAATTTTGTCCAGGTTTCAGCGTGGGGACCCTTGCTTGAGAATGCTGGAAATTACAAATGCCTTGTACCTATTCTTCAGTGACTTTATGGTTTGGAAGGAAGCTCACTGCTTATAAATATTTCCCATTATAGAACTTTTTGGTAGCTCCTAAAGTAATTTCAGATCTCAGCTAGGTTTGTTCTCCCTGCTGCCCAATACAATATCTTTCAGGGCTGCAGCACTGAAGTTATCAAGAGAAAAGAGAAATTAAGACAATTTCCCAGCATCCTGTAAGAATTTGCATGTGAATGCAGGTCACCCTGCTGTTTGATAAATCTGATATGTAAGAAAACCATAAGAATCAAAGTTCACATTCAGTTGGGTGCTTTATGTGTATGTTGTGAAGGTTGCTAGGAAAAAATGTGATAATATCCTTGCAAGTATATGACTAATGAGAATACATATAGCACATCTGAGACAGCTCAAATGTGTAATTATTGTGAGGATTTCACAGACACATAAATATAATGATCCTCAGCTATGTAAATTGCTAGCTACCAGTGAAATAAATAGGGTCCCTTCAGAATTTGAAATAATCTGGAATAGTAGGTGGTGGGAAATGATTCACCTTAGCTGTTATCTCTGGAACGGCAATATAGGAATATATCTGCCAACTCTGGTGCATTTACATTGTTCTTCACATCCTGTAGAGTTTGTCAGAAGCACTCTGGTCCCTGCTGACTTCCAACCCCTTATTTTGATAAGCCACAGCACAGCATGGCTCAGCTCTGGGCAAGAGCAGCTAATATTGTTTACCGCAGTAGGCATCCCAGCCATAATATTTTTCTAAGGAACACTGATGTGTTTAAAGGTCAGGTTGATACTGATTTGACGGAGTAACATAAATTCATCTTTCTAGGAGTAAAATGGTGTACATGACTTGGTTTAAAGGTTAAACTGTTTTTTGTGCAGTGGGTAGGTCAAAGATACAAGACTTTAATACACCAAGTATAATTACCTATTTGGACAGGCAAGAAGATGTGGTCTAAAGTTTGGATTTTCCTACACATATTTGAAAATTTAGAAATCTATTGACACCTCATCTTTTCTGAATATATTTCATTGCAAGGGGGAAAAATCCTAGCAGGCACTCAGAAGAAGAATCTCTTTCCACTTGCCTACTTTTTTGGCCAGTGGAACTCTAGGAATCGATTTTTTAGAACACTGATACAGTTTGAGAATGATCCCAGGTACAAAGATCCCACAGGGCTCGTGAACTCCCAATTACAAAAAGTACAAAGTAGGTACTAATTAAACAAAAACTTTGTGATACATTTAAAAAAAACTCACAAAGTTGATTTTGATAAGGAGAAATATAGATAGATTTTCTGCAATTAGACTCTAAAGACAGATAAATCTTGGACCCAAGGAATTTCCTTCATTCATTAATTCATATGCTTTTTTCTTATTCAACCAAAAAAAGTATTAAGCACTTAGCCCCTCACTGCATCATGCTGGATAGTGAGGTTAACTGGGAAGATATGATCCCGATCTTATAGATTGATGGTCTGTCTGAGAATTGAAATCAAGTGGGTGGAGAGCATAAGACAGATGGGGAGGGCTGGGTTTAAAGCTCAGTGGCACAAGGGCCTACCTTGCGAGCAGAAGACCGGAGTTTGATTCCCGGTACAATGACGGAGAGGAAGGAAGCTGGTACTGCTCCCCTGCCCAAGGGGAGCCAGGCCTGACCTCCCACTAGCATCCACCTCTCTCAAGCTGAGAGTAACTGCCTCTTTTTCCTAGACCGTCTTTCCCGCTTATCCGCTCTCCCATATACACCCTGTCCTATGCTCGCTCGTCATCGAGGCACCTTCTGAGGGCCATTGGCCCTGGTCCCGGGAGAGAGCTGGGCTGAATCGGAGATGAGGCTAAGGAGGCTGATTATCTAAGGCCCACTTTCTATCGTGCAGCACAGGAGCAAAATGCTCCAGGTTCCTTATGGTTATTCGTGGTTTTGTTTTATTCTGTTTTGTTTTGTTTTGTTTTGGTAATGGAGACTGAACCCAGTGACTTTCCACAAAGCTACATCCCCAGCCCCACTCCCTTTAGGTATTTAAGTTTGAAACGGGGTAAATATAGCTAAATCGCTCAGTGTGGGCTCAAACCCGCGATTCTCCTGCCTCGGCCTTCCTTCGTGCTGGGATCACGAGCATGCACTAGCAAGGTGGATTTAAGCCTCCGAGTTTACCAGACCCGCCCCCTGCGCCCAGCCATGACGATTTTCACTGGGACGCTTCACTCCCGACGCTTCGCGGGCTGAAGGCTCCAGCTCTCCGGGTGGCGCAGTGGCTCAGACGCGCAGGCTCAGCCCGCAGCCCACACCCCTCTGTTGTCTCGAGGTCCACGCTGGTGGCCCTGGAACCGGCCTGCGGGGTTGCTGGGTTAGGCAACAGTTTAGAGGGTCCCCAGACTTTGCGGCCAATTGCGTGCCAAGAGTAAGAATGATCCGCAAGGGCTCTCCGCTGCGCCCAGCGCGGTTTGGATGTCAATCAACAAGTTTGTGGGGGCGGGGAGGGCGAGGTGTGTTTCAAGGGAGACTGGCAACCCAGGTGGAGATCGCTCCGGGAAAAGGGGCTGAGTCTCTTCCCGCCGGCTCTGAGCCCCGAGGGTCGGAGGAGTTGCTCCCACCTTCCCGGGGGCTGTGGGCGGGGCCGCGGCTGGACTGCGGACCGAGGAGGAGCCATGCTGCCTGAGCAGACCGCACTGTCTTAACCGGGTGCCTTTGGTATGTTCTTGACAGGCATCGCATAGGAAGGATAAAAATGCTAATTTTTACAAAAGGGAATGGAATTCTCCATAGCTTGAGGCTGTGACCAAGAAATAAACTAAAACCAGAAGCCCTGGTTGGAGAGTTGGGGAGCGCGTCTAGACCGGCCCCAGTACTTCACTTGCCCGCTCCACTTCGTCCTTTTCTTCTCTGTGCTGTTGACTTCCAGCTCCTGGGACCCGCCCTACGCGTAACGGCCCATGCGGTGCCCTGGAAGCACAGGTGGACCCCAGGCAGATGGGGTCAGGTGTGGCCTCGCTGGACTCTGAAGGGCTGATACGAGGAACAGTAGGAGAAAGTGCGGGGCGGTTCCGGGAGTGAAGAAAATCTAGAGAGGACCGTGGTGACACACACCTGCAGGCCCAGCTACTAGGGCAGGAAGATCCCTTGAGCCCAGGAATTCAAGGCTAGCCCAGGCGAGGAACTGAGATCAGGTTTCAGGGGGGTGGGAGAAGAAAGGAAAGTCGGAGGAAGGGAAGAAGGACGAAGAAGAAAAAAAGGAGGAAAACCATTCTGGGTTCTGACAGCTGTTGTGTTGGAGGCTGAGTTGGAGTAGATGAAGAATGCTTCCCTTGCTATGTTATAGAAGAAAAAGTGACAATTTCCCCTAGGGTTTCACAATGAAAATGCAGACTCACCTGCCTAGAGACAGGCGTTGGGCTAGTCCCGTGTCCCAAGAGTGACATGGGAGCCGCCGCTGAGCTCTCTTTCTTTCACGAATATGTTGCCTTGTCCTTCGTTTTGACAGATAAGGAAGAGGAGGCAGTGAGGCCGGCCGCGCTGGGCAGGTCTCTCTGCCTTTGGGAGAGTTCCCTGATCTAGCTAGGAATCTGGTCACCGCCCTGCTGGGGTGTACACATAGCCCCTCGATGTGCACCTTTGGTTTCCCACAGAGCAGCCAAAGCAAGCGCAAGGAAGACTTCCGGAGTTTAGCTGCTGCCAGTGGGACTCTGCCCAGGGTGGGGGCGCTAAAGAAGCATTTCGTCCAGGTGTGGGGGATGTGTGTGGGAGCTGGCTCCTGGGAGCTGACTCCTGAAGGGCCTAGAGGCTGTGACACATCAACATTCCTAACACTGTCCCAGGGTCGATACTTGCCCTGCAAATGCAGCACTGAGGCCAGAGACTTCCAGCTAACAATAAAGAGTGGGTGGGAACCTTGGCTCCCTGGATGAGCCCTCAGCAGTGGGTAACAACTGACAGAGGTGGGCACCATCTTTTCCCAGCATTTTCTGAACCAAGCTGGCAGGTTGGTGAGCACCATCGTGCACAGGTAATAATTCAGCCAGAAACAAGTGTCATGATTCCCATTACAGCTAATGTTTAGCTAATATCCCCCAGCAGGGATGAGCAATTACAAATTTCTGAATTATCTTCCGTGTCTGTACCTCAAACAAACAAGCAATCATCTACTTTGTTAGCTAACCCTCAGTGGGGTGGTCAGGCTCAAAGGTTGGGAGACAGTGGACCTCTGAAGTGGGACCTGGCCTTGTCACTTCCTGGCCATGCCTTTTCAGTAAGTTACAGGAAGTTCCCCATATATCCATTATTATAGTTTCCATAGTGATCAACTTGTCTCATAGGGCTAATAAAGATTAAATGTGGTTATTAATTAAAAGTTCCTTGCACAGAGTAAACATAGAGTAAATGTTAACTGTTATTAACTGAAAACTAGATCAAAAATATTGGGGTGTGGGCATTAATAGATACAAGTACTCTTATATATCACAAATATATTTCATTTCCCGGAGTCTTCTGTTTCAGAGAGCCAAATTGAATCAACACTTATACCTGCCAACTCTTCTAGCCAAACAAGCAAGCTAAAACAAAATTGCTTTTGGACTCAGCAACTATCTGGTATTTTCTAGCAATTGCTCTTGCTTGGCTGAGAGCATCACCTAAGCGCCCGTTATCAGTGCGGTCCCAGGTAAGGCTCACACAGAAATGAGCTGTGGCAGTCAGCGCCTCACGTTTGTAAAGTCAAATCTCATAGATGAGGCTTCAGGTACCCGTGGAACACAAAAGAGACGCCAAGAGGGCTTTAGCATACACTGTGGGCTTGGCTTGGAAATGGAACAACTTGTGTTTGGCTTAAACAGAGGAGGGTTGTCCTTTGTGGATCTGTGACTGAAAGGCCATTTGGGGGAGGATTGTGATTGGGACTTTGGAATAGCAGTGGTGGCTTGAACAAGGGCTATGGTTCCTGTGATCCTTGGATTCCTCAACAGTAGAATATGGGTTGCAATCTGAGATCCCTACTCTTTATTTTTAAGTAATTCAAATAGGTGCAGGACACATTCACTTAAGTTTAAATAGAGGAAGGTCTGTTGGGAATACAATAGGAAGGGCTCAGGATTCTATGTCCAGTGCATCTCATGGGAATGAGGGTGATGGAACACCCATGACCTACCCAGGCCATCCCTCCACCTGTCTGTGCCTCTGTTCCCCCGGGTCTTGCTGTTCCAGCCCTATGCCCCCAGGCTCCACTCCCTCACTGGCACATGGCCCAGCATCCCAGGCCCAACAACACACACTCCTGCTCCACGCCACAGAGGACTGTCCCAGTCTTTCGCATGTTTTGTTGTTATGTTTTTGCTTTTGTTTTTCTGTGAAAGGAATCAGATTGCCCCAGCCCACCTTGTCAAGCAGGAGGCACAGGTTATAAATTGCCACCGGCCTGTAGATGAGCAGCCTCTGAATCATTACTCACCCTCGGCCAGTCAGCTGTGGCCTGGGATAGAGGAGGAGTCATGCTCCACTCCTCAGAATGCCTGGGACTGGGCAGTGTCCTTCAGGGAGCAAGCAGTGTGAGATCCACCCAGAAAATACCAAAGGCCAGCCGGGCTCCTGAGTTCCTTCTGCTCTTGCTGGCCTCCCACCCCTTCCCATATCTGCAGGGGGCTGAGAAGCCTCTGGTGCCTTCTTTCTGCTTGGCCCAGGCTTCCTGGAAGCTTCTCTTTACAGATCTCCTTTGCTCCCTTTCTCTTTCAGCCCTGCCTGTGTCTGGCAAATGAGAGTTGGCCAGTGCCTCTGAAGACTGAGTTCCTGGCTCAGCTCCCTTCCTTACAAGCCACGTCCCCCACCTCCCAGAGCATCATGGACCTCATCTGTTGTTGGACAAACTGAAGTCTTGTATCTTTCCAAGATGGTACCTCTCTCCATTTCTCCCCCCACCTCCCTCTTCTATTTTCCCTCTTTTCCTCTCACAAACTTTGACCTACCAAGTGCCAACAATGTAGCAGGGGTAAAGATGCTCTGATCTTTGTAACCCTCTCAAAGCTTCCAAACCAGAAAAGACAGACATACATCAAATGAAAGTGCAGCAGAAGTCTCCAGTGGTCAAGGGCATCAGATTCACTGGGAGGGCTAAACTACATATGGCAACCACTGGCAACCATTGAGAACCACTGTTGTAAGGCATACGTGGTCAGCTCAATGCAAGAGAAGCCCTTCTTGTGGCCTGTTATGAAATGGGGGTGAGGTCAGGGAGTTAAGCCAAGCTGATGATCTGGGCTGAGCCCCAGGAGTGAGAGGGAGTGAAGGGAAAATAGATACGAAGGAGAGCATGTGTAAAGGTCCTGGGGTGAGAAGGACTGAAGGCAGATGTAAAAGCAGGTTAGTGTGGCTACACTGTGGCTTGGGGCAGTAGATTACAAAGTGAAAGGTAGTGCTGAATACCCTACAGAGGTTAGGTCACTGAGTACTGCTTAAGTGCAAACCACCAAAGAGTTTTAAGGAGAGAGGAACAAGTCAGGTTTATGTTTAAGACAATTACATTGGCTTAGCAGGTAGAGAATATGGAAGCCATGAAAGCTAGTTAAGAAACCATCGTAATCCAGGCAAGAAATCATGGGGACCCAATATGGTTTGAATATGGTGCATAGTTCCCAAGGATCCATTGTGATTAAGAGCTTGGTCCCAGAGGTGCTACTATCAGAAACCGTGGAATCTTTGGGAAGTGGGGCCTGGTGAGAGATGCTGAGGTTCTTGGTAAAGGATTGAAATAAACAGAGCAAAGCTGCACCTGCCCATCCTCTGACTCTCTGCTCCTGGTATGAGATGCAATCACTTCTTTGCTCATACAAGGTGACACTCATTGCTATCTCCCACGATGTGATGCAGCCTGGAGAGGAGTCAGTAACTTTTAACCTCAAAATTGTGAGCTAAATAAACATCTTCTTTTTCATAAATAGCCCATGTCAGATATTTTGTGGTAGCAATTGAAAAGTAGTAAATACATGGTCAAAAATAGGATGGTAAGAAGACCAATATAGGCTTGAGGGATGAAATAGATAGAAGGTAGGCAGAGGGTGGGGTGTAGGGGAAAAAAGGCTGGGAGCCAGACAGGACTCTTCTGGAATAGGGGGTTCCTGAGCATCTCATTGGTGGGAAGCAGCAAGTGAGACATTTTTATCCTTCTGTCTCTCTGGTTTCTGAGCACCCCTGTGAACCATAGAAGGTTGGGAGTGGAGGAGAAGTATGCTTAGGACATAATAGGTATGACTGCTCACCTGAAGAAGAGAAATTAATTGTAAAAACACTTGGACATCTCAGGGAATCAGAATCTAGGCATGGGACCAATTTCTGGAAGATGACAGAGTAAGTACTGCTTATTTTTCTCAGGTAATTTTCTATCCCAGAAGACTGAGTTCTTCTTTTTCTGCTTGGTGGAATTCAGCTGCCCTACTCACATCATTCCCAAATATTCTTACTGAGCTATAGGTTCTAATTCCTGGGAGAGAGAATTCAATTAGTCTACTTCAGCTAGGGTAACCAGATTTAGCAAATAAATTAATGGATGCCCACATACTGCATGGGCATACTTATCCTATATAATTATTCACTGTTTATATGAAATGTAAACTTAGCTGCACATTCTATATTGTTCTGGGAACTCTAACTGTGGGTCATGCTCCTCCTCAGCTAGTGACTTTTGGCCAGAGAACAGGGGGGCTCTGTCCCTGTGGATGGGAGAAGTTGGGAGATGAATCAAATAATGCCTCAGAGTAGGGCTGTTCCAAGGCTTGGCTCTGGCTAGTGTGAAGCGATCAGGATGCCTAACAAAGAGTGTAGTGTCTCAGGAAGGAAGGCAGCCTAGAGTCAGGAAGGCTGGGAAGACTGAGTCTTACAAATCCTGCCCCAAAGCGTTCAGACCTGGGCTCAGGGTGAGCTCTAAGATCTCAAGGAAAAAGGAGCCCAGTGTGGGTGTGAGGAAGTGGGCTGTCTGCTGAATGATTCACAGGTGCAAACCAGGTTTGGGTTCAAGGACAGAGATCTCATTGGCTCGTTAGGACTGGGCTCATTAGGTTGGACACAAGGTGGATGCCAGGCATTAGGACAGTTCCAAGTCCCTGTTCTGCTTGGTTTGTCCTGTCCATTTTCCCTGTTGGCTGCTCGGGAAGGGACTTAGCTCTTCTGTGTTTCTGGCAGAGTGCCCAGCTCTGAGCAGAGGCTCAGTTGTGTTCACTGCCCACATATATCTCTCCCAAGTCTGATTCCTAAACTGCATAATAGAGATTAGGGCTGGATAAAATGGAAAATTCTGGAATGAGTGCTGAAGCTCCATAATTCAGGTTGGCACCAATCCTACCATCCAGGGCAGGCTGAAATGGGGATGACAAATCTCATGGTCACAGTTTCCACTGAGGAAAGTTGCTATGGCCAGAACACCAGAAGTCCTTAGAGGCTTTTAACATTAACAAATAAAGACACTGAGGTTCACAGAGGGAGTCACACAGAGGGAGTCAATACCCATCCTGAAATAATGGGCTACAAAATAGGGTTCAGGGTGGTATTGTACTCTGTGGAACTACAATTGAAGAAGTTGGGTTTTTGTTTGTTTGTTTTAAAGCAAGTTGCTTGAAACAGTGAAAGATGTTACTGATTGCAGTGAGGTGTGTGACCTTGAAGAGGGTGCACTTGTGATCAGTGGCCAACCCTTCCCGAGCAGACCGGCAGTTTCCGTGACCTCTTGCGGGTGTGGAACTTGAGAGTGTGTATAACAAAAGACTTGGTTCTTGAAGGACCTTCCTTGGAAGAAAATGCAGGAAAAAAAAGGCAAAAATGAAAAATAGACAAGAATGAGCATCCACAGAAAAATGAAGGAGGAAACTCAGGGGCCTGGGTGAATGAAGTAGAACCTGCCCCTCCACAGGCAGGTGAGTGGCCTGCCCCCTGGTGCCAGCTGGGCCTCAGCCTGACCTTTCAACCAAGGACACAGTCTCCATGGCTACACACCGGGATAGACTTCAGATTTAATATCGTCAGGCATCACAGTGGGGATGAGCTGTTTCAGTTTGCCGGGTTTGTGGGTGGTATTATTTTCCCTCTGTTTACCAAATCTTTAATGTGGTTATATTTTAGAATGAAAGAATGCTTTCCCCTCTTATTTGAAGAGGAAAAAAAATCCAAAATGAGCACTTTTTTAATCTTTAAGCAAACAATTTTTCAGGAAGAGGAATAAGGGTAGGGAAGTGGGCGCTAGGCTATGGTTAAGAAAGATAACTCCAGAATCTCTCATTTATGCAAATAGAGTTGAGACAGTCACCTTCTCATTGACATTGTTAATGGTTCATCAATAGGATCAAAGACAAAATTTTGATTTGTTTGTTTGTTTTTATCTTTTTGAGACAAGTTTACACTGTGTAGTGCAGACTGGACTTGAACTCACTTTCTAGCCCAGGCTGGTCTTGAACTCACAGTGATCCTCCTGCCTCAGCCTCCCAAGTGCTGGGTTTACAGACATAAACCACCATATCTGGCTTCAAAGACATAATTTTGGATGGAGATTCTAAATATGGTATGGAATTTTCAAGGTAATCCATTGTTAGGCATTTCTTTTATAGCAAAGGTGCATTTAATTCAAGAAAAGTAAGTTGAAACAATTCTGGACCTGGCTAATGATTAAAGAGGGTCCAGCTACTCTTTCTGAGTGGATTTGATTTCCTATGATGAACCTGTTGGATATCTGAAAATCTCAAAACAAAAATCAGTAAAATCTACTGGTTAAGTAAATATAGAGTGGGAAGAGATGTCAAGAATGGTGAAAATGCCCTCTCCGAGTTTATTTCCTAGCATGAAATGTTAGGCAAAGTTACCATGGGACTCTTCATCTGGGGAGAGGTCATGGTCTGAGCTCTGTCGTGGTCTGGAAGGACAGGCTTTCCCAAGGACCCACTTTCTAGCAATGAGTAGGAACTGACTACTGGACAACATGCAAACCCAGATCAGGGCAGGGGCAAAGATTAAAGGAGCAAAAGCCTCAGTGTCACCTAGATGGGGGTGACTATAACCCACTGAGTGACTAACTTAGCTTTTGTGCTCCTGGTCCGCCACTATTGCTACCCTAGATTTGCTGTGAGGTTACAAATAAGACACAGGAAGCTCCCAAGCTAGACTATGACCTTTACAAATGTGCACTGGTGTTGCCAGGGCCAGGCTGCTGCTATCTCTGTGTCTGCAAAGGTAAGCTGAGTACACGCAAGCAACTGCATGCAGGAAGGAGGAGACCTGTGTGACCTGCAGGCTCTCAGTGTGAGGCTGGAGCCAAACCTGCAGGTAGCTGCACCCCAGGCTGGTGGTTGGGCTCTGGAAGGACCTTGTTGGGTGGGACAATGGGCTGACTTCACAAGTGATGTCCAAGCCTCAGCCCAGGATGAGGACAGGTGAAATATAAAGCACGCATTGCAAGCTCTGGAGGACAGGGGTCAGCAGGGCAATGTGGTCACTGCTCTGAAAGCGAACACACCAGTCGGCAAACACTCTTCAGTCAGCTGGCAGCTTCCAGGAGCCCATTATTCTAACAGCTTTGCACTGGTTGTCTTATGCAACCCAGTGACTGCTGTCTGAAGTACCTATTACTCTTCCATTCATCTTCCAGAGGAAGGAATTAGCAGGAGAAACAGCAGACTCAGAGTCCAGATTCCCTGCTAAGAATAGTGGATTGCAGAGTACTGGGTCAGCTGTTATTCAGCTGTGCCTGGAACCAAGCTCCATAAACTGTGGCCTATCTAGACCTTGCTGGGCAGACACTGAGCGTGTTCTGCCACTTTCTCCTACAAGTGGCTGAATGTGCTCCCTGCATGTAACTATTGAGATTATTACTTTTCTTTAATCTGTTAGTCGGACAAATTCGCATATTAGTTTCTTTCTACTGCTACAACAACTTTAGTAACAACATATGTTTGTTCTCTTGCAATCAAAGTATCAGCAGGGCTGCATTTCCTCTGGAGTCTCTGAGGAGATTCTGTTTTCTTGTCTTTGCTGACTTGCACTGATGTTCATTTCTCCACTCATGATCCTCTCCTCCAGCTTCACAGTCAACAGTTTGGCATCTTTAGATCTCTTTTGCCCTTTCCATCCCTCTTTCTTCTCCCCCCTCACCTCTGCACCTAATTTCATACCTTGCCTGACTCTGGCCCTCCTTCCTCTCTTAGAATGATCTTGGTGATCACAGTGGGCTCACCGGATCATCCAGAGTGACACCCCAGCATCAGCATCTGTAACCATACTTGTCAAGTGTCTTTGTCCTAGAATTCATATAGTCACAGAGCCTAGGGCTTAGGCCTGGACACAACAGAGGAGGGGGCATTATTCAGCCTGGGATAGTGCCAGCGGCACATTTTCCTCATGTTGAACCATCCTTGCATTCCTGAGACAAGTGTGACCTACAGATGATTCTGTTATTATTAGTATTTTTCATTAAATAATTACTGTATTCAGATGGCTAATATTTTATTCATCATTCTGACGTCTAACTTTATACATGAGATTTCTTTGTTGGCTTAAGAAATATTTTGGAGCACCAGTGTTATGTTGCTTGTATCTAGATGTCATCTCAAAGCCTCATGTGTACATAAGTGGGGCTTTTTGGAGTTGGCTGGATCTAGGTGTCGATAGCCAGTCTATATAATTTTTTGGGAAAAATCATTTCATAATTACATTGTGATTAGGGCTTATCTGAGGCCTAGTGCCTTGCCATGGGGGCTGGCTATATGGTATGCAGGAACATAATTCCATGTGCTTCCAGTCATAGTTGAGGTCTCAATGATCCCATGATGCCGTGATGTCCCAGGGCAAGATTGCATCAACTGAAGACATCCTGGTTCCTTGAGAGCCCAGTAGTAATTAAAAAAAAAAAAAAGGGTTCACCTTGGGGAAGGATAGATTGCTTATTAACCTGCTATCTCTGCCCCCATCCTCATCAACATAAGATCCTTCTTAACACAAGATCACCACAGTCCTTTGACTCATCTGATAATCCCCTCACAATTTTTCTCAATGTAAATGTAATCAGTAAATACCACGGTTCTGGCTGCCTTGTGGCCTTTTGTTTCTTGTAAACAACTGGTCACACCAGGTCCCCGTTGCACTGCCATTTTGTTTCTTGCTCTTTCTTTTGCTGTGCACCATAACATCTTGGAGGGAATTGGGAACTCAGTGCAAGGGTTCCCCATATCTGGGGCACGTAACACTGGGGTTAAGATACTAGATTAAGGTACTAGACAGATTAGCATACTGATTGGAATTAGCATAGTTCTGGGTGATACCACCCAAAGGTTTGGTAGTCTAGATGCAGTGAAAGGGAAAGGCAGCCAGCTGCTGCTGCCGCTGCTTGCTGTTTTGGTTGCTTGCTGCTTTCTGCCATGCCATAAGTTGTTTCTCCTCTGTGATGCCGATCCGCTATGCTGCCCTGCCTTGGGGCCAGCCAGCTATGGATTAAACCTCTACAGACTGTGAGCTGAAATAAACTCCTTTAACTGTGGGCATTGGGTATTATGTCTTGGCAATAAAAAAAGTAACTAAGATAGCCCGTAATGTATCAGGAGTTGTTCCAGGACATCAGGATTCATCAGGAGACAAGACAAAGTCATCTCTTTTTCTCCAGACTTAACATTTTAGAGAGGGAAACAATTATAAATGTGCACTAAATATTTATTGAAAGAGACAATGCTAATTACTAGGCCACAAGTAATTGGGGAATGAGGTAGAAAGTGACAGGCATCTTAGATGAAGTGGTCAGGGTAAGCCACTCTGATGATGGGCATTTAAGCAGAGGCTGGCAAAGGGTGGGGATTGAGATATAGGAAGGTTGGGGGATGTCTGGTGCAAAGGCCCTGAGACAAGAGCACTGTTAGTGTAGGAGCAGCAAAGGTGCTGTGCAGTGCAGTCTAGAGGGCAGGATGGAGCCCTAAGGACCGGGTACAAAAGGCCTCCAGGACTTGCAGGCCTTTGCACAGGACAGTGATGTCATCTGACTTACACTTCAAATAGATCACACTGGGCAACAAGAAAGATACACTCTAAGGGGCTGAGAATAGCCGAGAGAAGAATTAAGAGGCTGAGGATCACTGCAGATTGGCCAGTTTTCCTCTAGCTGCACATCCTTGTCTGGTCTCACGTCAACGCGATGCTAACTTCATGAAAGGAATTGTGGAACTGTTTTCTATTTATTTATTTTGGAGGGAGGAAGGTTTATATAAGAGAGGAATGATCTATTTATTATGCAAAGGTCTGTTAAAACTCACTTGTCAGGATGGCTGATTCTCAGAGGGCTTTGTGGAGAAAATTTTTACTCTGATTCCATTTATTTAGTAGGTCCATTCTGATTTTTTTAAAATTCATAATTACTAATATATATTTCTAGAAAGTATCCATTTTCACTTATTTTCCAACATCATGGAATCAAGAATACCATTTACGTCAAAGTATTCTTTCAATTTTTGAAATCTTAACTATCATGATAGCTGTATTTCTTTTATGCCTAAGATTTTTTATTGTAATTTCTCTCTGTCTCCTTTTATCACTTCTTCAGTCAGTCTTGCCATGTATTTGTCTAAATTTTAAAACACATGTTGCTTGTGTGGCTTGTACTGATCAGGTTTCCTGTTGTTGGGACAAAAAACCTAACACTTAACACAGTTTAAAAAAGAAAGGGTTGGGGGCTGGGGTTTAGCTCAGCAGCACAAGCACCTGCCTGGCATATGCAGGGTCATGAGTTTGATCCACAGTGCCAAAAAAATAAAAAACAAAAAAACAGGGTTTATTTGGGCTCCCAGTTCCAGAGGATTCAGTCTAGGGTTGGCTCCATGGCAGGAATGTCCTTATAAAAGGGTGTGATAGAGCAAAGCTTCTCACTTCACAGCAGACAGGAAGCAGAGCAGAGGGCAAGAGAATCAGCCGGAGACTGACACTCTCCAAAGGCTCGGACCTAGTGTCCTGCCTCCTCCAACAGGGTCCCAGCTCCTACCAGCACATTCAGCTGTAAACACCGGTGAATTAATCCACTGCTAAGTACAGTGCCCCCACCCAATCACCTATCCAGGAATCTCTTAATCCACTCAAGTTAACAGTTAAGATACACTGACACACGCCTCCTCCCCAGTTAGATCTTTCTTGGTAGTTTCATAATTTCTTTCCTTCTGCTTTCCTTGCTGCTGTTCTGATTCTAATATATGCCAGTTTACTAACGTGCAATCTTTTCATTTGTCACATAAGTATTCTGACTTTCTCTCTGAGTAATGCTTTAGAAAAAAACACATTGATTTTGATATTTTATATTTTCTAGGTCATTCACTTCCTAATATTTTAAAAATTTCAGTATAATTTCTTCTTCGATCCATGGATTGCATAGAATTGTGCTTTTAAATTTCTGAAAAAGTGGGGTCTGGATACTCTTTTGGAAAAGACATGTCTTTATACAGTTGATTAATAACTGAGAGGTATACAAAGTCCTAACATGGACAGATCAATCCCTGCTGATCTTAACATATGTGAAAGCTGCATTGCTAAGCACACGAGAGCACAAGCTTAACCTTCCTTATCAACAGAAAAACGTCCCTGTTTCCTCCTTTAATGATTTTCACTGTGAGTTCAGTCTTGTTTAGTATTTATTATTACCTCTGCTTTCTTTTCCTCTTAGCTGGGAGATTATATATATATATATATATATATATATATATATATATATATATATATACAACCTTTTCCTGCTGGTTTAGTAAGTAGCCTATTGCTCTGTTTACATGAGAAAACAGTTGGTTACTATGCTTTAGAAACTAGAAGCTTAAAATTTAAGTTTTTGTGGGTTAATATGAGTCATGTCCTCTCCTTCCCTCAAACATAGCCATCGGGTGGCTGAGGGTCTGCCTCCCTGAGAAAGCTGGTTGATTGTGACTCTGGCCTCAAATGGCTCCTAGCTCTAGGGAAGACAGTGAACTGTCCCCTCTCTATTCCTCCAACAAGAGGTCCCCATGGGCCAACTCTGCCAGGAAAACCCACATCCTTCTTTTCTCTTTACAATTCTGATGCAACTCAAATGACATAAAATCAAGCATCTTTAAATGTTCAGTTCAGTGGCATTAAGTATATTCACACTGTTGCATACTCATCACCACCGTCCGTCTCCAGAACTGGTCACCCTAAACAGAAACCCTGTCCCATTTTATACTCACCCCCTAAACCCTTCTCCCCACTTTCTCCAAACTTGCTATTCTGGGAATCTCATACAAGTGGAAGCATAAAATAGTTGTCATTTTGTGCATCTGTTCATTTTAAATTCTTATTTTATACTTCTTCCTCAGAGCATTTAATAAGAGTTAACCTCACATGCCACTGTGAAAATAATGTATATTTTGTGTGATACTTGGCACTTTCTAAGAATTTTCTAATGTTTTAGCCTATTTGAGTCTCCTAACAATCCTTTAGGACAAGCTCAGTAGACCAGACCACCCTAAAGGGACTGAAGTCTAGAGAAGTGGCTGCGTTGTCTGAAGTCACACAACAACTGGTAGAATCAGGACAGAAGCCCAGGACTTCAGACTCCATCACTCTTCCTAAAATCAGGTAACTTCACAGAATAGTCTTTTTTTTTCTTCCTGTCCTTGGAACTCTTGGGATCTCTAGAGAGGTAAGTGATGGGATGACTGGCTGCTGGGTGCTGATAGATAATCTTAGGGTGGGGATCGTTGCTAGAGGAGCCAGCCATGGGATCAGAAGGTTGAAACTTGCAGTCACATTTCCCAACCTGGAAATGGTTGGTTGGGTTGATCACCACTGGCCAGTGATGTAACCAGTTATGCTTACCTGATAAAGCCCCCATTAAGGTTCAATAAAGTCTCCTTCTGGGTCCTAATAAAATCCAGAAGGGCGTGGTTCAGAGGATGTGCTGATTGCTGAATGCATGGCTGTTCTCTAAGGATGGCTCGCTAGGAGGGCGGGAAGCTGCAAGCCCGTTCCCCATGCCTCACCCTATGCTGCTCTTCCAACTAGCTATTCAGCTGTACCCTTTGGAACATCCTTTCTAATAAAGTGTTGACCTAAGATTTGTAGCAAATTAATCCAAACTGAAAGAAGGAAACATTGAGAACTCCAGTTTACAGCCAGTAGTTTGCAAGCACAAACCACAAGCTGGTACTTTTGATTGGTATAAGAGTGGGAGGCAGTCTAGTGCGACTGAGCCTTGACTGTGAGATTTGATGCTGCCTCTAGGTAGATAGTTTCAGAGGTGAGTCAGATTGAAGGACACCCTGCTGATATTTATTGGAGGAATGCAGTGGGGTGGGGGACCTAAGGCACCCAGTATCAGAAGAAAATAAAGAAGCGCATTGAATGACTATGTAAGAGAGAAGAAAAACACTTGGTTTTCTCCCTATAGCTCCTACAGAAGTTGAAACATGAAATTCAAGTAACTACATTTTGTATAAGCAGAGAAAGAATGCTGTTGAATTTGTCACCATATAGTTTGGGGAGAGCCATTACACAGAGGTGGGTGCTCATCAGAAAGAACCTGCAAGTGGTGAGTTGTTTCTGTGTGGGCTCCCACTCCATGTTCTTCCTATCTGCTTTCTATATCCAAGGTTTGTTCCCAGTGTGGCACTTAGGATGCCTAAGATATACTCTTCCAAAAAACTTGGGCATTTGGGAACCAGAAAAATCAACTAGTGCTCAATCAGGCTAGAAGACCATTTTGTTTTCCCAACTTCTGAAATAATCAAAATCTCACAGTATACTTGTTTGCAAACAAGACAGAACAATAAGTACATTCAACATGTGAGGATTTATTTGCAGTTCTATTGTGCAGGGAAGTCATTTGTTAGGACTTGATTATAACTGTGACTTTATGAAAACTTTGGTGAGCCTATGCCCTGCTCAGAAATGAGAGCTTATTGACTTGTAAGATGCAAAGTTCTGTCTTTTCTCTCTGGCACCAGTGGTTCTCGGGAAGGCAGGGAAGTCAGTTCCAATAAAGAGAAGTTGACAACAGCAGAGTAAACACCAACATGATGCATCTGCTAATTGATCTTCTGATTCTGAGGCATATTTTGCTTTAATGTGGCAGTTCCAAGCATGTACTTGTGTATTTGAGGTATGTTTTCAGGGTGAAGACTGAGATTTGCTCAGTATAGGAACACTAAGTTTTTAGTGACTCAGATAAATTAGAGCATAGGAAAAAAGCACAACAGACTCAAGGGTCTCTAACAGGGAGATTCCCCACCGAGTATGTGCACCAGAAAGCAATTGATACTCTTCGGGAGAGATCTCTAAGATAAACCCACGTGTCCTGGAGCCCTTCATCTGTAGGCCTTATGGGCACCCAGTTACAAGGGAAGAACCAAATGATGAGGGTTTGAGAGAATTTGGGAACTGAGTTCTCTGATGGAAACTAGCTACATATAACCTTTCAAACTTTCACCATCCACCATCTAAGTCCTCCCTGTGATGCTCAAGAGTGGAGCAGAGTAATAAGACATTTCCTGAATGCTTCTCATAGGTCAGCATGGTTTTAAAATTTTGATTGTGAGTAACTCATTTTCACAATTTCAAATGATGCAGACTTCTATCAACACTGTTCGACGATACAGAGAAGATAATCAGTTGTGTACAGTCTCACAGTTATGTGGAGGAGCAGGAGGGGTACAGACCTGAGCTGCCCTGATGGGCTCTGGAGCTCATGCTGCCTGTCACCAGGTTGCAGTGTCTCTAATGCAGGGCAGCACAAGCCAGGTCTACAGTCAAAACAACTTACCTCTCAGTTAGATGTGTGGGACACAATGTATTCCATTAACATTACTCCTGCGTAGAGAATTGCAGGGGAACATTAAAGCTGCAGTAGAACAACTTTTTGAGTACTTTCTTAACTCCTGACTTATATGCATGTTTATATAATGTTGTATGCGTGTTTATACAATGTTGTATCACAACATGCTGCTGTAAGCCAAATCAATTCAAAAGATTAATGTGATGTAAATCATACTTCTTCGTTAGACTGTATGACTCTGACAATAGCTAACATCGATCTAGTGTTTTTGTTTCCAGTGCATTTTCACAAACATGTCGTATATGACACTAACTTCCATGAGATGGGACTGACTGACAAGAAAGTATCTTAGCCTAATCATAGCAACAACATCTGCCACAATACCCTATTGTATCATTATGGTTTGTGTCTAGATGTCCCCTCAAAGCCTTATGTACCATAGGTGGGGCTTTTTCAGAGGTGACTGAATCTAGAGTGTGTGACTGATTCATGGTGCATTGCTAGGATTAAGGATACTAGGATTAAGGGTGTGTGATTAGTAAATCAATCCACCAGTTGATTTGCCACTACTCTACTCCAATAATCTAGGTAGACTATAAATGAGGGAAAAATTTGACAAGGTCCCTTGCTTGCTTGTTTTTCCTCTCATTTTTCTGCTTGCCATAGACTATTTCTCTGTGATGACCCTCTGCCATACTAACCCACTCTGGAGGCAGCCAACAATGGCCAGAAACCTCTGCAAACTGGGAGCCAAAAAAACCTTTCCTCCTTTACCGTTTGGTGTCAGGTATTTTGTCTCAGCAACAAAAAAAGTAATCAAGACAAGTATTATACTAACCTTTATATAAAATTTCTTTTAATCCTCATGAATTGCTCCTACCATGAGATAGTACTATTATCTGAGCAAACATTCCCTTTTATTTATTAAGTAAAAGAAGGGGCCAGGGGTTTAGCTCACCGGCATAAGTGCCTGCTTAGCAAATGCTAGGTTGTGAGTTCAATTCCTGGCACCAAATAAAATAAATAAAATAAAATAAAATAAAAGAAGATAATGGGGTTGAGCAAGACTGTGGAATTAGCCAGAGGTTATACAGCACTAATACTAATACTACTGACATTCTGCAGATAGGTGACAGAAGTTAAATTGTTAAATTGAAATTAAATTACAATTTAATTATGCAGGTTTGGAAGACACCAAAATTCACTCAGAGATGAAGTTTGCTAAAGAACAATCTAATTATGATACCTAGACTTTACAAACAGCAATCAAAAGATCAGCATAAAGTAAATTATATGTCTTCATCAGACGATATTACTATTGTAATAGCCTGAGGTCATATAGTGAACTTGTTACCAAACAAAAATCTTCCAATAGCTTCTCATGTGAATTAACGTTGCTAGGTAACAGAGTCTTACATCGCATTAGAAATTTAATATCTTATTTCAGGAATGCAAGGATAGTTCCGGATTTAAAAATCTGTTAATAAAATGTACAATAAGACAAAGAAAAAATTCTCTGAATATATTCTGAAAACATTTTAATAAAACTTATTATTCAGTATTGATTAGACTTTTTAAAAACACTGCACCACAATCAAACCTGAGATAGAAAACACTTATATAATATTAGAAACTGATCACTTCAAACAAGTAAGCAAGAATGTAAGTTGAGGATGCCACTAGTGTCCTAATTATTTAACACTTTTCTGGTAAGAGATTTGTTACTCTATGACCTTTTCAAACTTTAAAATTTGAATCAAGGAAATATAATTTTTCAATATTCAAATATGATGATACAAAAATAGAAATCTTTTTTGATAGACCACCATGCACACTAATCTGTGAAGGATTATATTGGAATAAGATCCTATTCACAACTGTCACAAATGTAAAATACTGCTATATAGTTTAACAAGAAACATACAGAACCTGAAAACTATGTAATACATTCAAACAGCTGTCTGATTAATAATATTTATCAAGAGCCTCAAAACTGTAAAACTTTTGACCCAACAATTTTACTTGTAGGAATTTAAGTTAAGGAAAGAGTCATACATGAGAATAAGGATTTATCTATAGGAATGCTTATTACAACCCTGCTTATAAAGGTAATAAATTGGAATCAAATAAAATTTACAATGATAGTAGTAAAGTAGTTGCTTAAATAAAGTATACTATAACCTATGAATGGCACAAAAACATCAGATTCCCTAGACCACCTCCATCTTTGTTCTTTGGGCTTAATGTCCCCCTGGATGGAGTCACTCTCTATTACTGAGATGAAATAAAATACCACAAGGCAGGACTTCTGCATAAACACCAAGGGACCAGATGACAGTTTGGTAGTGTGGGAGATTTAGGGAAGGGGTGAGAAGAGGAAAAGCCAAACAGATGATCAGCACAAACTGGCATCCATGGAAGAATATTTCTCTTGGGCCAAATAACCTCAAGAAAGTTACCAGACCAGTGGGACTGTTGGACTGACTCCAGTCAAGATCAGCAGAAGGACTGCCCACCCAAGCCAGGCTGAGCTTCTGACCCACAGAATTGAGGAATTATTCTCAATCATTAGTTAAAGAGATGATAAAGACTAACTTAGGACATGAAAACATTCATATTGAATGTGTGAAACAGCAATTGTTGAAAACAGTATTAATATGTGCATTAGGTTGCTCACATCACCATAACAAAATACTATGAACTAGGTGATTTAAACAGTAATTTATGTTCTCATAGTTAGTATCTAGTGAGACTGCTTTTCTTGGTTTGTAGATATCTGCCTTTCCTTTGCACTTTGGGGGAAAAAGAAAGGAGAGAAAGAGAGAGGGAGGGAAGGAGGGAGGGAGGGAGAGAAACAGAGCAGAGACAGAGATGGAGAGCATTCTCTGGTGTCTCTTTCTTATTACAGATCAGGGCCATTTGACCTTACACAGTTGTTCAGGCTGGCCTTGTACTTACAGTGATCCTCTTGCCTCTGCCTTTTGAGTGCCAAGATTACAGGTGTGTGCCACACACCCAGGCTTACATATCTCCTTAAAAACTTTATCTCCAAATATAGTTGCATAGAAATTATGTGGCAGAGCATACTTCTATTCATAACAGTATATTCATATTCTTGTGAGAAAACACAAGGAAAAAGTTTGCAATAAAAATACCAGCATATTAATGGTAGATAACATTGAAGGTAGGATTGTAAGGGATAACTTTCTTTTTGTATTTTTATTTCTGAAAAGCTCATTTTTTATAAGTTATCTATTACTACAAGGTACCTCAAAACTCAGTATACTCAAATACACCCATTTTATTTATTGATAATTTTTAATATTATATATATATATAAAATTTTAAAGAGACTAAAACAAAACAAAATAGAATAAAGCTAATCAGGACAGAGCAATTCAAGCAATATAGTATTACAAAACAAGACAACAGGAAATCAACAATGGCTACCGTAATATCTCTTGTTTTCTTCAAAATAGCTGCCTGTACCATTACACACAATAAAATCAAACAAAACAGAACAAAATCAATCAAAATAAAACAATGAAAGTGTTATAGGGCTTCAAAACAAGATGACAGGAAATCAACAATGGCTACCATAATGTCTCTCGTTTTCTTCAAAATATCTGTCAATACTATCACACATAATAAAACCAAAACAGAACAGAATAAAACCAGTCAAAACAAAAGAATGAAGGCATTATAAGACTTCAAAACAAGATAATAGGAAATCAACAATGACTACCATAATATATCCCGTTATCTTCAAAATAGCTGCCCATATCATCAGACACAGTAAAATCTAACAAAATAAGACAGAATAAAAACAAACCTAATGAAATTATGAAGATGATAACAAGAATTCGAAACAAGATAATAAATTAACGGTGGTTGCTACTTTCCCTTTTTAGGCATTTCCTCCCCTATCACTTTCATAATAACTACTGTGCTTTTGGATCCTTCTAACTCCTTCAGTTTTTTATGCTAAATGATAACTCAGTGTGCACCCATATGTCCAAACCATTTCACCCATGAACATGATCTCAAGTTAAATCTATTTTCCTGCAAGAACCTCAAGATTTTCCTACGATATAGCTGGGTAGCTTTCCATTGTACAAAAATACCATATCTTTCTTATCCATTCTGCAGTTGATGATCAAGTTAGCCTTGCTTTTTTCTGGTCTCATGAAACAATTGTTTTCTCTCCTTTGACTTTCAGTCAATGAATTTCCTCTTCAGTTAAATATGTTTCTTGTATAAAGTACATTGATGGATCTTGTTTCTTGATCCAGTCTCCCTGTGTTTCTTTTTATTGGTGAATCAAAGCCTTCCGCATTAATGGTTATAACTGGCATGCATTGGTTCATCTGTGCCATGCTGTCCTCCTGCTGTTGGCCCTCCACTTTCCCCCCTTATTCAATTGCCTGTCCTGTTTGGCAGTTCACCTCTGCTGCTGTTCCTGGAACTGTGGTCATCTTTATCTCTCTCTAGAATATCCTTCAGCACTCTCCGTAAGTTTGCTTTGGTGGTTATAAATTCTTGCAGTTGTTCTTTGTCATGGACTTTGAATGTTTTTCCATCAACTTTGAATGATAGTTTTGCAGGATACATCTATCTGGGTTAGAAGTTGTTTTCTCTCAGGATTTGCAACACTTCACTTCAAACTCTTCTTTACTTGATGGTTTCTGTTGATAAGTCTGCTGTGATTCTGATTGGTTTTCCCTTATAAGTGACCTGTTTCTTTTCTCTAACAGCTTTTAATATTCTGTTCTTGTGCTCAGTTTCTGGGATCTTGATTATTATATGTCTTGGTATAGATTTACTTTGAGGAGTACTATATGCTTCACTTACCTGCATGCCAGATCATTTTCCCGTGTTTGGAAAATTCCTGCTATTGTTTCCATAAATAGTGTTTTTATTTCATTTGTGTTGACCCCTGCTTCTTTGCTGATACCTATCACTATTAAATTATTTTTCTTCATGTCATCTTGCAGCTGTTGAATTGTTATTCCTTGGTTCCTTGTTTATTTTATTTTATATTTTATTTTATTTTATTTTATTTTATTTTAAAGAGGATAAAATTAAATACAACAAAATAGAACACAAAGCAATGTAAGAGACGTAAATTTCAAAGCAAGGCAATCAGAGATCTTCACTATCTATCATATTGTCTCTTGTTTTCTTCCAAATAGTTGTCCATATCTTCACATACAGAGAATTCACACAAAACAACATAGTATAGAACTGATCTAAACAGGCTGAGGAAGGCATTTCAGGTCTTCAAGACCAGACAATAGGGAAGCCAAGAATGGCTGTCATAGTGTCTCTCATTCTCTTCAAAACAGCTGTCCATACCTTCATTTATGTTGAACTTAAACAAAACAGGCTAAAATCACTCTGAACAAAGAATAATAGTATTGCTGGATTCACTTCATGATGCTACAGAATCAGCACTGGGTACCTTAGTGTCTCTTTTTCTTCAAAGTAGTTAATTTCATCAAGTGTTATATAATCAGTTCTCATAAACTGTTTATAGGTTCTATACAGGCATGAGTCTCTACATGGATTTCTATCCTTTCTGTATTAGAGGGAAAAACAAAACATAGCAAGACAAAACAAAACAAATTCCTATAAAAACATAAAATAAAAAAGTCATATAAAACCACAATACAAGGTGATCTACAATGGTTACTGTGTTGTCTCTTGTTATCTTCAATAGAATTGTTCATATCATCAGGCATAGTATAATTGAATATAGCAGTACATAACAATATTAATAAAAACAAAACATTGTAGACAGTGTAAAACTTCAAAAGCAGGTAATAATCAAACCAGAGTGGGTATCTTAGTGAATCTTGTCATCTTCAGTGTAGTTGCCTATACTCTCAGAATTGATACTATCAATCATAACAGATTTGAATAAAATATGACAATACAGAACAGCAGTCTAACAAACCAGATTCAATTAAGATCAGTCATGATAAAACAGTGTAAGTTATACAGGGCTTCAGATTAAGTTAATAGGAAATTAAGGATGATTACCGTACTATATCCTGCTATTTTTGGGATAGCTGTCTGTGCTCTCAAATCTAGTAAAAGTAGACAAACTGGAACAGAATATAACCCATCTAAACAGAGCAGTGTGAGTAATGTGGGTTTTAAATCCTGATACACTATTAACGATATCCTCTGCCTTCTCTTTTTAGACTATTCCTCCCCTTTTACTCCCAAAGGGTGCTGTGCATTTTGGGTCCCACCAACCCCCTCAGTTTTTAGATGGGGGGGCAACCTGCTGTTTACCTAAGTGGTTCCAAACCTTCTCACTCCTGGCCGTGATCTCAAGTTGTATTCCTTTACCTACAAAAGCCTCAAGGTTTTCCTTACTTATAGCTAAGTAGCTCTCTACTGCACAAAAGCATTATGTCTTTCCAACCTATCTGCAAGTGCTGGTCAAGTTGCACTTATTTCTCTCTAGTTCCCTGTCATATAGAGCATTGTTTTCTCACATTTGATTTTCAGTCCATAAACCCTTTTTCAGGTTAATTATATTTCTGATACAGAGCATCTCAGTGGACCCTACCTCCTGATCTACTCTGCCTGCCTTTCTTTCTTTCTTACTTTTTTTTTTTTTGGTTAGTGTATCAAGGCCACCTATGTTACTATGTTAGAGATTATAGCCAACCTTCTCTGCATCATCTCTGCTATGCTATTTTTCTGCCATTGGTTGTCTACTTTTGTCCTTCATTCTACTGTCTGCACCATTCATTGACGCCTCTCTGCCACTGTTCCTGAAATCCTGGTATTTCTCTCACTCACTCTCTCTCTCTTTCTCTCTCATGGCCTTCAGCATTCTCTGTAGGGTTGGATTGGTGGTCACAAATTCCCCCAGTTCCTCTTTGTCATGGAAGCATCTTGTTTCTCCATTAATTTCTAGAGAGAGTTTTGCAGAGTACATCCATCTGGGCTGGAGGTTATTTTCTTTCGGGGCTTGGAATATTTTGCTCCAAGCTCTTCTTGATTTAATGGTCTGTATTGAGAAGTCTGCCATGATTTTGATGGGTTTTTCTTTATAGGCTATCTGTTTCTTTTTTCTGATGGCTTTTAATATTCTGTTCTTATATTGAATTTCTGGGATCTTGATTATAATATGTCTGGGTGTAGCTCTCTTTCGGTTGTAGGTGGCTGTAGTTCTCTATGCCTCATACATCTGAATATCATTTCCTTTTCCTATGCTTGGGAAGTTTTCCTTAATTATTTCTGTGAATAGCTTTTGTAATTCCTTTGTTTTTACTCCTGCTTGTTCACTCACATTTTTTCTTAGGTTATAGAACCTCTTGTCATCTTCTAGCCTTTGTATTGTTATTGCCTGTTTCTTTGTTGTTTTTAAGAGATCTTTCCTTTCATCATCACACATTGCTAACTGGTCTTCAAGTTTCATTAGTCTATCCTTAGTTTCTTTCAAGCAGTTTTGCCAGCTTTCAATGGAGTTTTAAATTTCCTGGTAATCTCTTTAAATCTGCTTAATGATTCTAGGTTTTCTTTATATTCTTCATCGAATGTTTCTCTCCTTTTATTGTGTTCCTCCATTCTTCCATCTGTGTCTTCTTGAGAGGTGCTTAGCATTTTTTTATTAATATACTTATATATTGCTTTACTTGAATAAATATTTAAATTTTGAGCTCATCTACAAGGTCCTAAAGATATCTCTTCATGTCCGCTGATGCTGTTTGATATTGCATGTTTGCTGCCCTCAGTCTCTTTTGTACTTACCTCTCCTGGATCAATATCCTCAGGGTTTGGGGCTGGGAACTTTTTCTTATTTCTCTCTTTCATCGTGTTTTTGGTTTCTTCCATATAGGTGTATAGTGGAGGTCTCAGCCCCTTTCCTTGTTGGTTATGGTTCTTCTGAAGCATGCTGGCTAGGGATTTCTGCTCCCAGTTTGCTGTTGGTCACAGAGGTGCAAGCAGGGATGGTGTATGCTGGCCCCTCCCCTCCTAACCAGTCAACCTTTGGGGGCCTTCACTGTGTCAGCATGTGCTGTGCCTAAGGAATCGGTTTGGGATGACTTATTGGGTCCTGGTCAGGGGCGTGACCCAGGCCAAGCAGATCCCACCAATCTGCTCTCAGAAGGGAGCAACAAACTGAAGTCACTGATGTTCCTAGTTCAGGCCCATCCTGCCCGACTCCAACATGTCGTCCAGTTGGTCACCCCTGTGCCATGGGAGTCTTATTCCTAGCACTCACCATCAACTGATGCAGGTCCCTCACTGGCTCTGTTCTCTGTTGGGCTTGCCGACCTCTGACTTCAGTGCAGCTGTGGCGTGATTTTGGGCCCCTCCACTGAGTTGCAGCAGTGTGAATTTGGGATGCTCTGGTCAGTCACAGCGGCGCAAATTCAGGTGGCATGGGCAAGAGTGCCATGGCTGCTAATCTTAGCTTCTCCAATGGTAGCCCCGGGACTGCATGTTTGACCAGCTCTTTTCCCTTTAGTTTCTTCCTGGGTCAAGAGGATCTATCTCCCTCTTTCTGGACCTCTCCAGGGTGTTTTATTCCAGCATCTCCCTTGTTATTTTTAAGATCTTTCCTTTCATGATCACTAGCTTCAATGCTGTCGTCAAGGTCTAACTGTGTATCTTCAGTCTCTTTCAAGTGGTTTTTCCAACTTTTGATGAAGTTTTTAATTTCCTGGATATCTCTTTGACTCTATTTTATACATTGTAATTCCTTTCTATATTGTTCATTCAAGGTCTCCATCATTTTCCTGTACTCCTCTTTTTTTTAAAAAATCTATGTCTTCTTGAGATATACTCGGAAATTCTTTCATTATGTTGGTGATTGCTTCTTTTATCTGAGATATTATTTCTTATCTGATTACTTATACAGTCTCATGAAGCTATTTCTTTACCTCAGTTGCTATCCTTTTGGAGATTTCAGGTGTGCAACTTCCATTTCCTTCCATGTCTCTATCTCCCAGACTTGTTCTGTGTGGGCTGGAGGTCTTAGAATGCCTTTTGCTCCCTTGTCTTAACATTTTCCTAGGTTCCTCCCAACAAGTCAGTTCTGGGGTCCCAGGCACTTCCCACATTGGCTACTCTTCTGAGGTATAGAGAAATAGATCAGTCACCTGGGTTTCTCCCAGGTTCCCAGGGAGGTAGCAGGGTGTGGGACAAGCTTCTCCGGACCCATACAGTTGCACTGAAGCTTCCTTGATGGCCAGGAGTGCATGGTAGTGGTTCTGCTTTTTCTCTCAGCCTGCATGTCTATTCCAGGACTCCCCTGATGGCAGCGGGCACACAAGAGTGTATTTTTCTGATTCTCCTAGTGGGTGCTGACTGCCCAAAGGAAGCAAGGGTCTCCAGTGGTGACCTACAGGCACATAGGGGCAGATCTGGCTGTGTTCCCTGCTGGCTGCCCACAGGAAGCAAATCTTTCAATCTCACCATATATTTTGATCACTCGTGTGTGTGTCTGTGTATGTAAACATATATATGTTCTTTCTACCTTTGAAATATATATTCTTTGCTAACTTATGAATGTGTCTCCTAAAATTCTCATATCAAAACTTGCTAGTCAATGAGGCAGTATTGAGGTGGGACCTCTTGGGGGGATTTAAATCATGAATACAGTGCCATTGTGAAAGAGATTAAAGTCTTTAGAGCCTTTGCCCTCCTGTCTCTTCCCATCTCATGAGGACACAACATCTGTCACTCTAGAGGATGCATCAAGACACCATCATGGGAGCAGAGAACATGTCTGCATCAGACATCAAAGTGTGGGTGCCTCAAGCTTTGACTTTCAGGCTCCAAAGCCATGGCAGATTTTTATTACTTATAAACTATACAATCTCATGAACTTTGTTATAACAGCACAGATGGAACTAGACATTCTCTATAAGTTTGAATTAGTAGCTTTCACAGCATGGCTATAAAGAAAAGAAAACCTCAATTTACATCTGGGTTCTAAGCTTCAATTTAGCTCCTCACTGCTGGACAGATTGTAAGATTTGTAGAAGTGATTAGAAGAAGTTCTCAGAATTCTACAATTAGAACTCTACCTGTTTTCTATTCCTGAGTATGTGGTAGGATAGGAACTATCTTCTAGTAGCTTATTATTAGGTTATCATGAAGATGTCTAACATGACTCAGTGTTGTTCTTGAAAAATAATTAGCCACCTCAGTGAATAGACTTCCAAGGAATATGATTATATCTCTTTTATAACATTTAAATTTGGAAGCTTAATTATCCAGTGAAAAATTGTCACTTTAGCACTTTAGTCCATTTGGCTATATATTGACGTTATTAAAATGCTTTCCTGGTCTTTATGCAAATTGCTTTTTTAAGAAAAAACAATTTATCTCCTAGCAACCCAAAGTGAAATAAGCATTGCAAACTGACATCTCAAGAAGCCTTTGGATTCCTGAACCCAGCAAATTCCTGAGGTTTATTTGTTGATTGTCTGAGTGAACAAATGGATTTTTGCCTATAGGTATAACAGCTGAGTGAGTCACTCATTAAACTGAACTTTTGGGAGATTATTTAAGTAGTCAAACTCATTCAAATCAACAGAAAAATGGAGTGCATTTTGGCCATCAGTTTAAGCAGACAAGCATACACTCAGCAGAATGGAGGAGCCTAACTTGAAGGTATTGATGGGCATTTGAAAAACAGGAGAATCTAGGGTAGTTGCTTTCTCTTCTTAGAAATGCACCTTGTCCCTGCAGAACTGACAGCTACCTTAGCCCCCAGCTACTGAAAGGAGGGTGCCCTGGGAACCTAGGCTTCTTTGTTAGGGTTGTGCCTTGGGTCACATCAGAGCCAGAAGGAGGCTAGAGAAAGCCCTTAGATGGCGGGGGGGGGGGGGGGG
>PVJX010003512.1:24783-49340 GCA_004027295.1 Dolichotis patagonum | reverse complement strand
GATCTAAAGTATCTCTGTTCTAAGTCTTTATAGATTACATAGGACCCTTCCTTTCTAGCTCCAACCAGGGCAATCCCAGAGAAGATTCTTATTGGCCTGATTGGATCAGCGAAGCTATCCTTGGGCCGAGTAGGGTAGTCAGGGAGAGGGAGGATTATGATTGGTCTGAGATGGATCATTTGCCCACGCCTGGTGGTGGTGACGTCTATCACCAGAAGTGGGAATATGAGGCCAGGAGTCTTCCATCCTTTCTGGCCATCAGACTTTGGTTGGCACCTGCCAGCTGATCTGCTGACTTTAATAATATGGACCCTTAGAAAGAAGTCTTGGGGTCTTCAGTCCCTCCATCTCAGAAGCCTTCTGACATCTATATTTTCTCTCTGAGCAATTTTCAGGCTCTGTATGTCCATGCCCCCCCACCCCCAGTTTCCACCCTCTGGGCATTGAGACAGTTAGAAAGGTACTTAGAACTCATAAACCTCATCTAGCTGGGTATTCTTTACTGTGTTCTGGGAAAACTGTCTTCTTCCATTTATCAAATATGAATACAATTTGGAGAAAAAGCTTTGACAATTGATACTAACCACAAAAAAGAGCAAATGGAGAGTTAAAATTTTTTTCACACCTTAAGGTAATTGACATTTTAGTTAGATTCATGCTGTTGCTTTCCCTTACTAGAAAAAAGACGTTCACTCGCCTGACCCTAGTGAAGGTTATGAAGATTCTTTCATCGCTCAAAGTTTAATCCCATACTCAGGAAGCTAATGGTAAAGATCAAGGAGCCATTGACTGTCATGAAATTGATGGTGCAGAAATATCTTTCTCCATGTCTAATAATGCAGAACATATCTTTCCCAAATTGAATGTTCAATCATCCTTTCCTTTAACTCATATTTATGAAGTAGCCAGTAGGTGCTTAATAAACAGTGCTAACTGAGATCAACAACATCCCTTCTTTCTTTTTTTTTTTTAAAGAGTGAGCTCATTTTATTTATTTATTATTTTTTTTTTTTAGAGTGAGCTAGTTTTTTTTGGTACTGGGGATCGAACTCATGACCTTGCATTTGCCAAGCAGGCACTCACACCACTGAGCTAAACCCCCAGCCCAACATCCTTTCTTTCAAAGAGCTTACTTTGAATGGAAGGGTGACAGAAAATAGGCATACATGAGTCTAAAAGGAGAATTTCTTGCAAGTGTACAAATGTGTCAGAAGAAAAATCAAAGCAAGAGACATTCAGGGAAATCTTGCCAAGGCGCTTTTGAATCAGTATCTGAAGAATTAGGAGTCTTTCATGTGATGAGTTGGGAGGAAGGAGATGCAGACAAAGGCATAAACAGACGCAGAGTCCCTGGAGAAGTTTGGGGTGTTCAGGAACTGGAGGAGAGACAGGGCATGACTGGGGCAGTGTTGAAGTAAAAAGTGGTAGTAGGTCAGAATGAGATTCCAGTGCAGGGTTTGGGTAGGGGCCTGGTGAAGAATTGGAATGTTGGTCTCTGTGCAAGAGGAAGTCATTAGAGAGTTTTGAAATCACCATTACTGTGGTGGGGATAGTGGCTGGGCACCACAGGAACCAAAGTGACAAATGGGTGTGGCCTGTGGGTGAATGGTAGCCAAGGAGGTTCTAGATTGCTGAGTGTTGGTAGACTGGTGGGCCAGGGAGAGGAGGACAGGACAAGGAGCCCCTCCTCTTCCAGGTTCCATTCCTCGGTGCCCTCCCCACACTGAGGAAGCCCAGAGCCAAATGTGGCTGCAGATATAAACAGTCTTCCGAGTCACTGAGAATACCTGGGTCCTTTCCATGTGATCTTGGGGGGGGGGAATAAATTTAGATCAGTGAAGGACAGAAAATTTAGTTCTGTTAACTAAAGGCAATTTAATTCTTGTTGAAATATCACATCTGTATCAGCAAACAAACTATACTCTGGTGGTGGCAAACCTACGGCACATGTGCCACATTGAGTGTTTATCATCAGAAGCAACGAAAGGCCCGCCAGCCCTGCCTCCATGACCTTGCGTGTCCTTGCATGACCAGGGATTTATTTTCATCATCCGTAGTAGTCAAGTTGAGCTAAGCCAGAACTTGATTTTGATGTGAATTTCAATTAAGCAGCTTCAGAGCCTGTGGCTTCGGATCTGAGGATTATCATCTTGGAAGAGCACCCCTTTCTCATCTGAAGCTAGAAGCTTTTCGAAACCCTGGTTCTGTCCATAACTCACAATAAATCCATGGATTCTCAGGAAAATTGCTCTTTCCCTTGAAGTCACGACTCTCCATCAGCATCCAAGATTGTCTGGTGGGTTTGGTGATTTTTTAAATATCAGGGAAAAAAATGTGTGTAGTGATTAACAGCTATAACTGATTGAAACGGCCACTCCTGAGGCACTCTCATATAGGATAGGCCATTTGTTCATCTCAGCAGCTCAGTGGGGGTCAGAGAGACCTGCCCTTTTAATCCTCCTTCCTTCTCTCTTTGCTTAAATTCCCCTCAGATAGGGAGGGTGCTAGTATTCCTTCCAATTATTGTAGTCTGCAGCATTTTCTGCCAAAGAGCTGGGTAGAAAGGGAAATGGATTGTGCAGGGAAGAGAGTCAAAGGAAATAACATGAGAAAACCTTCTGTTATAATCTTGAGTAAAAAGTTACAGCATACAAAATTGTCTATGCAGTATGGTAGGACTATATTAAACATATACATGCGGCCTGTGGGGAAAAGGCTTGGAGGAAATACTCCATGGTAGGACGTTATTTGAAGATGACAATTATGGGTGATGATTTTACTGCATGTTTTAAATATTTTTCTATGATTTAAAATATTGAATATTTGCAATAGATATTTATAGATATGTCCATTCAGAAAAGCATCTGAGGTTTCTGGGAAACCTTCCTGCTTCTGCTGCAGGCTGTCTGTTACTGTTCCCACACCTCTGGGCACATGATCAACACATACATAATCCAAAATGAACACATAAGGAGACCCCAGACTCTGGCAACAGTTCAGCAATACACACAAGACTCAGGACAGGTCACACTATATCCTTCTCCTGGATTTTTCTGGCTTAAGCAGAGAGTAAGGGCCGTTTCCCCTCCGGCTGTTGAACTACCAGGATTTGAGCATAAGACTGTGCGTGTGTTGTCCTCTTCCTCACAGGAAAGGATGGTATCAACAGACCCACAGGAAAGGATGGTGCCACAGGTTTAGGCAAAGATGTGGGGTTCTGGGAGCCTTTGAATATCCTTTTTTTTTTTTTTTTTTTTTGGTACTGGGAATCGAACTCACAACCTCATGCTTGCCAGGCAGGTGCTTAAGCCACTGAGCTAAATCCCCGGCCCTTGAATATCCTCTTGACACCTCTTCTAGGCCTAACAACCCAACAAAGCTTTTTGTAGATTAAGCCCTTTGAAGATAGATTTCTGTCACTTGTCCCCAGAGTCCTAACTAATAGAACGTGTGTTGACTAGAAATGGTATTTAACCTTGGCCTGTGGGTTAGTGCTTACCAGTATTTGTAGCACTCCCAAACCATGCAGAATGTGTTTCAAGACTCCCAGTGGATGCCTGAAGCCATGGATAATACTGAACCTTACTGAGACCGTGCTTTATGCTATACAAACATACGTCTGATAAAGTTTGATTTATAAATTAGCCACAGTAAAAGTTTAACAATAGCTAATAATTAAATAAAACAATATACAGTTATAAAAGTTATATAAATATGATTGCTTTCTTTTAAGATATCTTATTGTACTTTTTCCCTTTTCATGTCAAGGAAACATTTTATAGCTTCTCTTTGGCTGGTCTGAATAGCCAGCAACTCTATTTTTGGGCTTTGGGGCCATTACTGAGTAGAATAAGTATTATTTGAACACGAACTCTTTGATGTTGTGACAGTCAGTCTGATAATGAAGACAGCAATTAAGTGACTCATCGGCAGGTAGTACAGAAACTGTGGCTATGCTGGAAAGGGAGACGCCACCCGAGGCAGGACAGAGTCAGACCACGCAAGAATTCACACTGCTCACAACAGCACGCCATTTAACATGTATGACTTGCTTGTTTCTGAACGGTCCACCTAATATTTTTGAACAGTGGTAATTGAAAATTGTGGAAATCCAACTGTGATTGCAAGGGGCTACTAGATTCATAATACCCTTTGAAAAGTAAATTCAAGTTATCTGGAGAAATCCTCTTATGATGCTTGCCTTGGCAGGGGTAGGGCTCCAGGGAAGTCTCTCAGGCTGGCAGAATGGTCTGTTCCTTTTGTTTATTTTCTCAGGACAGTGAGGTATGTTAGTCCTGTTGTTTTACCCTCAGAGTAAATACTATACTTCAGAAGGGAACACGCTTCCCTGACACAGAATCTCCTGCAGTTCAGAGCATCAGAAAGGATACACCTTGATCAGCAATCCCAATACCTCGGATACAGTTCACTCAATGTCATACAAGGAAAAGGCCACATGTAGACAGCTGAGTCCTCACTTCGCATGCAGTGTCCATCTCATGCAGATAGAGCACATCTTAATCTAGCATTGTCCTAGGCAAGCAGGATCACCCGGAGCTGGGGTGGCAGGAATCATCCAGAAGGACTCAGGAATTGGGGACACTGCGGTGGCTGGACCAGAGTGGGGGAGGCCAAGGCTTTCTGAAAGAAGGAAGTTCTGAGGGTGGAAGAGGGACACTTCACAGGGACGCTTCACTCAGGGACAGTCTCTTGGCTTGTGGCTCTGGGAAGCGAGTCCATATTGGGGCCGCAGCTCTGGTAAGCAAGACTAGCCCAGCTTGGAGGCTGAGGGGAAGTGTGGCTCTGACACAGCAGGGATTGATGGGTTAGGACAGGAGAACTGTGGCACCAGTCTGTTCATCCATCCACCTATTCTATCCTTCCTTTCATCTATCCATAAACACACTCTGGGTATCATCTACCAGGCAAGAATCATGCCAGGCTGTGGCAGTTCCTTGACCTCAAGAAAACTTGACCAATTCAGGAATGAAGACAAGAAAGGTGCCCATGTATAGCAGAGAGCCCCAGCAGGCAGTGAGGCCCCTGAGAGAGTTGGGTTGTGATGATTGTCTGATCTCAGTTAAGGAGGAGTAGAGAGGGGAAGAAGAGGAAAGAGGCAGGTGGAGAGGGGAGCATGGCAGGAAAAACCCTCTTGGCTGGGGAAACAATGTGTACAAAGACCTACAGGTAAGACCTGGGAAGAGGGAGTTTGTAGGTACCTGGGGCACAAGCCACAAGAGAAGGAGGAGGCTTGAGGGGACGAATTTGACAGTGAGTGGTGCCCCAAGTTCAAGGGCTTGCAAGCAGGTTTCCAGTGTGGTCTTTACCACAAACCAGTGTGGGCTGGATGAAAAGTTTTCCTGCAGAGAGATCTCATGGTGTGAGTTTAAGAACAATCCCAGCTTCTACAACACAGAATGGGGGCGGGAGACTGCAGGGCTGGGGGCCAGCTCTCTGGTTCCCCACTCCTCCTTCCTGTTCACTAAAGGCTGTATCCTATCCAATTCTACATGCAGGGCAATCCTCCCCGCCACGAAGCCAGAGCCCATAGCATTGCCTGGATTCTGTGCTGAGGACACACAGCAAGGAGGAGCTAGCTGGTAGTCACCTAAGCCCCTGAGCTCTGCAGGGAAGGTCAAGGCTGGGTGCTATGCAGCTCTCGCTCCTGTCTCTGGGTGACTGAGTTAAAGCCACTCAAAACTGGGGAGAAAGGAAGGGGTGGCTGGAATCCTAGGAGTAACACTGGATGAGTCTGGGGTTAAATTTCTGCCACTGAGTGCAAGAAAGCTGAGTCCTTGAAAGCTCACTTCTGACTCGTACACAATCCAGAACAAGATGCAAGTGATGACTTTTGTACTATATATCCGCTTCTTAGAAATATTACCAAACTAGCAAGTTATTAACATAAAATAGGTCCTGTCCTCCTAACTCAAGAGCTGTACTCTCATAAGAACAATTTTTAAAGTATTTAAATATGTTACAAATGTAAACATATGTTAAGCATTAACATATTGAAAACAAATATGTTAAATATGTAAAAATATGTTTGGCTATAGTTTTCACATGACAAAAAGTTGGCAAAATATCAAAGACAACCAAATTTAATTATTACTGTCTATGTCTGAGTGTTTCACTGATGGCTCTGTGATGGGTTGGTGAGTTATAAATTAAAACAGATATACATATATATATATATAAATTTCATAAATCATGTACTTACCTATAAAATTTCTATTTCTTACTTTATTTCAGTAAAATCTTTTATATTGTTCTAACAAAAAGTCCACATAATTTATATGTTACATAGAAAAATACCAAATTACACAACAGTTCTTGAGTTAGAGTTCTTAATTTTTTATTGTTTTCAGATGGAGGAAACTGTTTTGAGAAGCAGTAACTACTGGAATCATCCATAAACTTTTGTAAGCAAGATGTGGGTTCCAAAATGAACCATAAGTTTTACATATTACATTCACAGAGCAACAAAATCACTTATAATGAATTATTGCAGAAAATATTCTAATTGATCATCTAAATAACCATCACTTATTTAGCAATTTTAGACATCTCTGCAAGCAGTATCTAGATTGATTTAACATGTTTCAATTTCTTCTTTCAGTTTTTTCAAGACTGGAAAAAAGAAAGTAGAAAATATTAGTAAATTGTTCAATTTTTTCACATCTCTACTCAACTGGTACTCTTCCATGATACATAGTGGCCAAAAAATATCCTGCATATAAATCAATTTGGAAATTTTTTAATGTTGATTTTTTATACTTATCCAATATTTTTTCCTTGTTCTAATTTCTTTAGATTTTATTGGAATGTAACATGTCTTACATATAATTCTCTCTCTCCTCTCTTTTTTTAACCTTTTAAAAAATGTATTTATAAAGAAAACAAAACAAACAAAATAGAATAAAGGGTAGCAATAATACAAAATTCCAAGGAAAAAAAAGAAAAGAACAAAAAATACTAAAAAATCATTACTTGATAACTTACATATGTCATCTTGGAAATAGTTGTTCAAGTTACAAAGTTAAAACATACAAAGTACACATTCAAACAATGAGACTGTTAACAGTTCTGCTCCATGGTCTAACAAAAACAGCAATATGGTCATTCATCTTACACACTTAAACATACATGCAATTATATCCTTTAGAGCACCCTCTTTTCCTCTCTTTTTTACAGTAGCAATTACACATTTTGGGTTTTATTACTGCTGCATTTCTTATTACTTTTTACACTAGAGATACAATGTGATATGTATAAATATGATTCTTATTTATTTCACTAATGAAGAGAGTCTCAAGTTGTCTCCATTTCCCTATGAAGGCCTCAAGATCATCCTTCTTCATAGCTGAGTAGTACGCCATTGTATAAAAATACCACATCTTTTTCTTTTTTTTTAAATTTTATTTAAAGAGAAAAAACAAAAAACAACCAAACAAAACAGAAAAAGGGTAACAACAATACAGAATTCCAAAGGCAAAAAATAAAAGAACCACAAAAACAACAACAAAACAAAAACAAAAACACTGAGAAATTGCCACTTGATAGGTTACATACTGTCATCATTGGAAATAGTTGTTCAAGTTACAAAAATTAAAGCACACAAAGTAGACATTCAGACAGTGAAACTATTAACAGTTCTGCTCAACAATCCAACAAAAACAGTAATGTGGTCATCCATCTTACACACTTAAACATACATTCAGTTATATCCTTTAGAGCACTTTCTTTTCCATATATATATATATATTTTTAAATTTTATTTTAAGGGGGTAAAATTAAACACAACAAAACAGAACAGAACGGGACTTAAGAAAGCATAAATTTCAAAGCTATACAACCAGGGATCTTCACTATCTGTCATATTGTCTCTTGTTTTCTTCCAAATGGTTGTCCATATCTTTGCATATGGGGAGCTCATACTAAATACCATAGCCAATCTTTTCACAAGATGTGTAGTTAACTGGCTCCCACTTGCTAAGTGGGGGGGGCGGCACAGGATGGGGGACAGGACGACATGAGATGTTTGATTCTCAGCCTGCCCACTGGCAGGATTACAGCCGCCCCCCAGAGAGGGGAGGAGTTCCTTGTTCTCCTGGCACGCCAAGTCAACCACACTGTGCAGGTCCCGATGCACCAGGGTCTCTCTCCTTCAGGCCGCCAAAAGTCTGCCACACTCTCAGTCACCCCCCAGAGAGGGGTGGAGCTCCTTGTTCTCCCAGCACCCTGAGTCAACTGCATGGTGCAGGTCCCGAGGCACCAGGGTCTCTCCCCTGCAGGCCCCCTAAAGTCCGCCATACTCACCTGCTATTTCTTTCTAATGAATTGACCATTACATTTCCAAAGTTCTGAAATGGCCATCAGACCACAGAAAGAATTCTCTTTAGGCTCCTGTTTGAAACCAGCAGCTACAGCAATCTGCTGGCCTTGCTTCAGGGCCATTACCACATCTTTTTCATCCACTCTGCAGTTGATGGGCATCTTGGTTGTTTCCCAGATTTAGCTATTACAAATTGTGCTGCTATGAACATGGGTGCACATGCATCACTGTGATATGATCTTTTCAATTTTTCTGGGAAAATACCCAGGAGGGGAATTGAGCTCCCAGGAGGGGTTGAATGGAGCTTCTAGTCCTAGTCTTCTGAGAATTCTCCATACTGATTTCCATAGTGGTTGCACCAGTCTACACTCCCACCAACAGTGGATCAATGTTCCTTTTTCCCCCACAGCCTCACCAACATTTGTTATCAGTTGATTTCTTGATGACAGCTATTCTTTCAGGAGTGAGATGAAATCTCAATGTTGTTTTAATTTGCATTTCTCGAATGACCAGTGATGGTGAACATTTCTTCCTGTATTTATTTGCCATTTGTCTTTTGGCAATAAAGATAAAGATAAACTTGCCATTTATCTTTATCTGAGAACTGTGTGTTCATCTCCTTTTGGAAAGGGTCTTTGAATTTGAGCAGCTTGATGTTTTTCAATTCTTTATATGTTCTTAATATAAGTCCTTTGTCTGAGGAGTTGCTGGCTAAAATTCTTTCCCATTCTTTGGGTTTTCTTTTCACTCTGTTTTTTAACCTTTCTGAGACAGGTTCTCACTATGCAGCTCAGGCTGGCCTTGAGCTTACTGTGTAGCCCAGGCTGGTCTCGAACTCACAACAATCCTCCAGCTTCAACCTCCCAAGTGCTGAGATTACAGGTGATTCTCTTTAATTTAAAAAAAAACATATTCTTTAAAAATTTTTAAAAATTTTTTGAGTAATTAAATAATGAAATACCCATGCTTAAGTTATTTTTTTTCTTTTGGAAACTTCTAATAATATTGTTAATAAGAACAGGCAGCCATATATACAAAAGAACTCTATATAGTACGAATTTTAAATTAATTTTTTTTCTTATCCTTTTTTTTTCTTTTTAGGTGTGGATCTTCTTTTGTTTTAACTTTTCTTGGCTCTTAAAATTTATCTGCTTAACAGATATTTCCATTGTGTGTTAAGAAATGTAAGGTCTAATTTGATATATGTTTTGCGAAGATGTTCCCTGTTTAGGTAGATAGAGAAAACAACCTTCATACTTTTTAAGTGTTCTGAAAAGTACATCACTATGTGTCAGGTTGAGTAATAAATTCAAACAATGAGCTATACCTGGGCGCTTCTGAATTTTTGGTCAAAATTCCATCCCAGTACCTTTTTCTTTACCAACTATGTGTGCCTTTTTCATACACTTATCCTGAAAAATCTTGCAAATCAATGCCTATGATTGAAAATTATCTTTCCATTTCTTCATTTAACTAAAAACTTATACTTATAGATGTGAAAAAATATATATATTCTTGTTTTCTTCTTCAACAGCACATAAAATTAATGTTAGTTGTTCAACATGACTGGTACCATCTAGTTGCATCAAGTAATATTATGTATGTTTTACACTCTTACTCTATTATACATTAAAATAATAATCTAATTTTAAATTATTCATCATAGTGATTGATTTATTCCTTTCCTCCATCTTATACTTTTTGGCTATTCTTGTATAAAAATTGAAATTATTCCTATCAAACTCAGAAATTATTTACTGCTTTCTGTAAATATTGTGCTTTTTTGTGTCATGAAATGTATCATTAATCTTGACTGAATATTGGCCCCCACATTAACTAGTTTTACAGAACTGAGAATTGATCCCGTGACTTCTCACATTGTAGGTAAACACTGGATCCATGAGTTACATCCTCAGATCTCAAAATATATATTTTTAGAATACCATAATAATGTTTCAAGTTGACATTTACTTATCATTACTAATCACTGTTTGTAGTTTGCTGTTCATTTGGTCTATTTAAAAATTTCTAATAGAACTCTGTTTATATGTCTGTGACTGATGTTTTGCATTACTTTAATTAAAAATCCAGTTTCTGATCATGGATAACTTGTTGGACTGAAACTGATCCTGAAAATTGATGTGAATTTTATAATAATGATAGCAAAGTACTTTGCTTTTTTATCTCAGGCTGTAAAAGCCTGCTTCTAGAAGTTTCTTTCCCATTTAAAAGGATAGCATAAAACAGTAAGTTTTCTGCCATACACATCCAGTGAAAAACTTTATTTTCTAATTTGAATCAGATTTCATTTCTCTAGAAAGAGACTCATGGCTTAAGAGAATGTGACAGATGCCATTTTTTGGATGTCCCAGCAAAATGAAACTCCAGAGATTTCATCTTTCTCATTCAATTCAATTTGCTGAGTTCATGAATGGATTTTTTCATCTTCTAATGGACAGGCCAGAGTTGCACTTTCTCCCTCTGAATTGTGGATTTGTTGTGAATAATCTCCTTTTTTTCTTTCTCATTGCTTTGATCACTAATTAAATCTCTAGGAAGTAAAGAACATTAGGTTTCAAGGAGGTTCCAAGTTGACCTCTTGAAATTGTGAATTTCATGAGAATAATTTTCTTGAACATTTTTATGGTTTTGTGTGTTGACTTAAAATTTTTATTTAATGTAGAACCTATAAATCCTACTAGTAAATCTTATGTGGGTCACATTTGACATACGATTGTTTCTAGCTTTAAAAATATTCAAGTATATCCCTTATTTGAAGGTATTCTGTTTTGCTTCTTAGTTTTTCTTTTCCTTTTCTGAGTACCATTTTCTATTTTTATTCTTATAATGTTGCGTTATATCTATTCTCATTTATTTATTTATTTTAATTTATTTTGATGTTTTCAAGACAGAATCTCACTATGCAGCCCAGACTGGCCTTGAACTTGCAGCAATCCTCTTGCCTCAGCCCCCCAAGTGCTAAGATTACAAGTGTAAGTCACCATCGTTGGTTATTCTCAGTGATTTAAAGTTTAAAAATAGAACAGATGTAGTAGTAGTAACAGATGCTGGGGTCCCCAGCGGTCCCTTCCAGGCTCTTGTCATCCTATTCAAAGAATTGGACAAGACAAGCAGAAAACATAGAGGTTTTGCATTTATTAATGGTAGCAGCAGGGAGAAAAGGGAGACTTGCTCTGCAAAGAAGGACTCCACAGTGAGTACGGGCCAGTTAAATTAGGAAGTCAGCCCTACCACGCACAGGGCAGGCGGGTGAGAAGGCTCACAGTAGTGATAAGCTTAAGTAAATACAACCTAAATGTTTGAATCAAAAAGAAACTAAAAGCAAATGTGACAAAGTAAGGAACATATTTTTAAAACTTACTTTTAAAACAATATTGAGGGGCTGGGGGTTTAGCTCAGCAGTACAAGCGCCTGCCTGGCAAGCGTGAGGTCTTGAGTTTAATCCCTGGCACCAAAAATAAATAAAAAAAATATATAAAACAGTATTGAACAAGCAGACAATGATGGCACACACCTGTAATCCCAGTGCTTAGAAGGCTGAAGCAGGAGAATTTCTGTGAGTTCAGGGTCAGCCTGGGCTACAAACTGAGTTCAAGGCCAGCCTGAACTTCATAGCGAGACTGTCTCAAAAAGACCAAAAAAATTGAACATTAAAATTAAAAAGAGGGCCAGGGATTTAGCTCAGGGGCTTAGGTGCCTTCCTGGCAAGCATGAGGTCATGAGTTCAGTCCCTGGTACAAAAAAAAAAAAAAAAAAAATAGGAAACAAGTATAAAAAGTGAAACATATTTAACAATGAAACTTATTTAATTTTGTTTAATTTTGAAAATTTAGCTGAACCTTATTCATTTACAAATGTAGGATTACCTTTGTCAATGGACAAGGACCAAAAAGATGGGGCATCTTGGACTTAACACTACCCATAGGGCAGACTGCAGGTTTGCTGACTTTTGAGACACTAAAGAATTTTCAGGACATGTCAGGAAGAGGCATGGTATGATAGGTAACTAACTGATTGTAGCAATTTGAGTAAGAAACGCCCAACTAAATTAGATCAGAATAGCTCTGAGTGTGGCTGAGGGGATCTACTGAAAACAGAAGACTCACCCTAGGGCAGCTTGTCACCCAAATGGGGAAATGAAAGGGGGATGACGAAGGATGGCTTCTGAATCTTTGGAGGAGCCCCAGGCTACACCTTCACCTTGGACATTGTCTCCTGGCTCCCAGCGCGGAACCTTCGGCCTCCAGCACAGACTTTTTGGCCTCCTGATACAGACTCACATGAGATGAGGCACTGAGCTCCAGGCCTTCGACTGGCTGCTTCAGCTCTCCAGCCCACAGACAGCTCTTCTGCACTCTTCCACGCCTGACTCTCGGGGCGGCCATTGTAAGCCAATCTTGTAATTCTTTTTTTTTTCTTTTAATCTTGTAATTCTTACACATTTGTATATCTTATGTTGTATCTGTTTCTCTAGTAAACACTGACTGATACTGTTAGGCTTTTGGCACAGTTGAGAGACAAACACAGAGATAAGAAAACCTTTATTACCAGGAGGACTGCTGGAGACTACAAGGATCCTCAAACAGTAAGGGGAAGAACTTTTACAGAGTTGGGTGGAGCCTGGATTGTGGTGTGGGGAGAGGATTGGAGGATCTGTGGCATGTACGGGAAAGAAGAGCAGGTGTTTCGAGAAAATTTCCAAGCCAAGCCAATGAGAAAGCAGTATTTAATCTCTATGCCAGCGGACTGTTGTGGGATATTGCCACAAAGGCAACAGCGCTGAACTTAGGAAGAATTGAGTTTATGTAGAATTTAGAAGTGGAAGGTACAAAGCAAGTGACAAATCATTACATAATTGGTTACATACATTGAGTCATATATTGACAAGGGGGTTAGTCTTGAAACAAAGGAATTGTTTATCATAATACAGAAACACTGGAAATAAGGGGAGGGAGCCCTTATAGGGTGAGCATAGTTAAGGGTATTAGCATAATATAGAAACATCCCAGGGAGGGCTATAAGGTATAATCATAAAGGAACATTCTGGGGAGGGACCCGTGAATTAGCCCAAGGTGCCTTAAGGTATAGACAATTACTGTGACTCAGTGCTCATCTGCAGCTGGGCTGTAGACACCATCAAGGTCAATTGAATTCAGCAGGAACAGAACAGAAACTTGATCAGAGACTTCTAATTGATCATGAAGTATCTATAAGTTTGCCATCTTATAAATGTGTTTCTATGTTATAATTGTGCCCCAACACAGGAAGTTTATCTTGGGCTTGGTAAAAGAACATGGAAATTAGTATTAGAGGGGCACCCTGTCATTCTAGGGCCCAGCACCGTGTTGGCCAGGCACCACAGTAAGTCTGGCAGAGGCCCACATGAGCAGAACCCATCAGACACAATTAGTACACACTCAAAGCACACACCCAAGGAAAATAGAGAGAGAAGTGCACTATGTCAGGAGTTGCAGGATATTTATGTGATTTGGGGAGTGGAAATCTGTGCAATTTGTAAACCTATAGTAAGTTTGGTTTTGGTTTACAGAAGAAGAGTATACCTACCCACAGGAATAAAGATAACAGCTCCTTTCACAGGGGACGGATAGCTCATTTTACAGGAGAAAAGCAGAGATGCAGTCTGTATTTCTTAAGGTCAGCTTTCTGTCCTTTACCTTGTCAACTAAGTTAATTTATAGACCTAAAGTATGTCTGTCCAAGGGATTTGGAGGGTGATGAGCTTCAAAAAAGAAGCTCAAACAAGCACAGGAAGTGTAAATATGGATAACCTTGGGTTACTTGATCTATAACCCAAGGTTGCCGTCTTCTTAAAAGTATAATTTTTAAATTATGATCTTCCTCATCTCCTGTCTACCTATCTTTATTTCCTACATTTACACAAACGTAAGTGTAATATGAGTTATTTAACTATTGCAAAATATTCTGTAGATATCAGAGGCTACCACACCAAATAATGCATTCATGCTCCAATATCCCTCATTCTGAACTTATGTCTGTTTCCAATTTATGCAGGCACAATCCACAAGCCTTCATTGCAGTTAGGCTTAATTACTTTTTGTTTTGAGGAATAAGGTGAGAGACATTAAGTGTTTCCCTGGGCCTGAGCTGTGTTCTTCACTAGAGGAGACATTTAGGGGTGCAGGGAACACGCTGTACCAGTGTTACTGGTTACATTCCCAGTGACAGAGGCACCATGTGTTCTGCAAAAACTATAATTGGTGTGTATTTGTGGTATGCAGAGCCCTTGGAAATTCAGAACCCAGCAGAGACGGTTGGAACTAATGATAGTACAAACCTTTAAATATTTTTAAATATTGTTAATAGAGAGATTTGAGAAACAAGATTTTTAGTCCATCCATCCATCCATCCATCCATTTATTCAAAGAAAACTATTTTTTGAGCAAGTTCTATATATGAGGTACTGCAATAGGTGCTGGCTGGGATTACAGACTGGGGGCATTAAGAATATGCTAACTGCCTCAAACCCATCTGTTCATTGCCTGAAAGCCAATACTCAGGAGACAAGAGTGCGTGAAAAAAAGAATCAGGATTATTCAAGGGCTAGAACCCTAAGAAGATGAGGGAAAGAGAGTATCACCCTCCAGAAAGTCTGTCTTAGGAACTCAGGTATCCTAAAAGGCTTTTATGAAAGGCCATGAAAGGAGAGTGGTACAGCGGATAATGGACAGAAACATTACAAGCTGGGTGGGGGTCTTCCTTATTTAGGGTGTATTTCTTCTTCTTCTTCTTCTTCTTCTTCTTCTTCTTCTTCTTCTTTTCTTCTTCTTCTTCTTCTTCTTCTTCTTCTTCTTCTTCTTCTTCCTCCTCCTCTTCCTCTTCCTCTTCCTCTTCCTCTTCTTCTTCTTCTTCTTCTTCTTCTTCTTCTTCTTCTTCTTCTTCTTCCTCTTGCTTTTTTCTTTTCTATCATCAAAACATGGAAATTGACTTCTGTCTCTTGGGGCTAGTTCCTCTAATTCTTCATGTTAGGGTTTTCCGGCTCAATAGAGGAGCAAAAGAAAGAAAAAGAACACCTTTACTGAGGGTGATTTGGTTGTTCAGCAAGGTAATATTTTATTTCTATGTATTTATGAAGTTGTTGTGGTTTCTTTTGCCACTGATTTCCAATTTCATTGCACTGTGATCTGGATAATATGCATGGTATCATTTCAATTACTTTACACTTATTTAAACATGTTCTGTGAATTAGCATGCGGTCCATTTTGGAGATCATCCTTGTGCAACTGAGAAGAATGTGTATTATGATGTTGTGGGGTAGAATACTCTGTGGACATATACTAAGTTTATTTGTTCAAAAGTGTGTTTCAGTTCTAATATTTTTCTCTTTCTTTCTTTCTTTTTTGGTCTAGTTGATCTGTCTCCTTGGAACAGTGGAGTATTGAGGTTCCTTATTACAATTGTATTAGTGGTTTTTATATCTGTTAGTATTTATTTTGTATAGTTGGGCACACTGGTATTTGGTGCATATATGTTTATGATTGTTATCTCTTCCACTTCTGTTGTTCCCTTTACAAGGATTTAGTGACATTCTTTTTCTCTCTTCATCAGTTTTGGCTTGAAATCCACATTATCTGAAAATAGAATAGTGACTCCCACTTTTTTTCAGGTTCCTATCACATAGAATATTGTTTCCTTCCTTTCACTTTCAGTCCATGAATTTCTTTTTGAATTAAATGTGTTTCTTGTATGCAGCATATTGTTGGATCTTGCTTCTTGATCCAGTCTGCCAGTCTGTTTCTTTTGATTGATGAACTGAGACCAATAACACTGATGGTTGTAACTGATATGTATCGACTTGTTCTTGTTATTTTCCTGTTGTTGGCTCCCTTCTCCCCTCCCCATTTAATTGTTTACCATGCCTTGTGTATTCACTCTGTTGGGGTTCATGGAGATGGAACTTTTGTTCTCAATTTTTTTTTTATACCAGGAACCAAACTTATGACAGCATGCTTTCCAGACTGGCATGGTGCTGCTAAACTATATCCCTGGTCCTGTTATCTCTTTCTCGAATGTCTTTCAGAATGAGTGGTGGTTTGGTACTTATGAATTTCCTCAGGTGTTTTTTGTCATGAAACTATCTTATTTCTGCATCAATTTTGAAACAGCTTTTTGAGTACAGCAATTTGGGTTGGAAGTTGTTTTCTTTTAGGGCTTGAAATACTTTACTCCAAGCTCTCATTGACTTGAGGGTTTATGTTGAGAAGTCTGATGTGATTTAGATGGACTTTCCTTTAAAGGTGAAAGCCAGATATTTAACCATGCATTTCTAATTGTCACATAGTGTTCTATTTCCTTGTGAGGAAGATGTTTACTAGCAAAATTAGGAGAAATTCTCAAATTCCAGCAAAGACCAAAACAGATTTTACCCACTGGATCTAGACTAGGTCTCCATAAGTAGTCAACAGGTGAATCCTCTTGTATGGTACCTAGTGTATCTATTAGGGAAAATTCAGTTGTTCCAATAGCTATAAAACTAAAAGACACCAGCTGATTTTCTAACTGAAAACATTTTCTGGGGCTGGAGATTTAGCTCAGCAGCATAAGCGCCTGCCTTGCAAGCGTGTGGTCATGAGTTCGATCCCCAGTACAAAAAAAAAAAATTTCTGATCAAAGATGAAACCCATAGACAGCATCTCATAGACAGGCTTCTCAAATATGGCCTCCTGTGATCTTGTCAGTTCCCTTGCAATACTCGCACTATCCCTATAGTAAACCCCTCAGGAGGATATAAGGTTGTACAAGACCTCAGCCTCATTAACAAGACTATCATCTCAATCCACCCTCTGGTGGCAGATCTATATAAAATTCTCTCCCAAATGCTGGGAGATACTAATTGGTTTTGTCTTAGATCTCAAAGATGTTTTCTATCTCCCTCTGTCTAGATTCCAAGTTTCTATTTGTCTTTGAGTGGAAAAATCTCATTTTAAGAGAGAAGCAACAGTATACTTGGACAGTTGCTCACAGGGGTTTAGAAATAGTCCTCACCTTTTTGCTTAAGTACTAGAAAAAGACTTAAGGAAGTTAAAGCTTAAACAGGGAACCATCCTACAGTATGTAGATGATATTCTAATTTGCAGTCCAACTCGAGTTATCCAATCATAATACTATACCAACCCTCAATTTTCTAGCTAAGAAGAGATTCTAAAAAGGAAATGTCTCAACTATAGCACCAGAAAGTCTAATATGTGGAATACATCTGTGGAACAATAGCTGTTTATAGACTGGACCCACACTGTGTGATATAGGGCTTCCTGCCATCAAACAGCAACTTTGTTTCTTCCTGGGAATGGCCAGCTTCTGCCAACTCTGAACACTTAATTTTGGACTAATAGCAAAGCCATTTATATGAGGCTGTCAAGGGCCCTGAGTCTGTCACCTAGAATGGACAAGAGTGACTGACAATGCATTTAGAAAAATAAAACATGCCCTTACCCAAGCTTTAATACTAGGAATTACTGACTGAAAAAAACCTTTCTTCTTTCTTTTTCTATGTATCAGAAAAGAGAGGACTTGTTTTGAGTGTTTTGACTCAAAGGATAGGAAACCAACTCTGCCCATAGTGGCATACTATAAAAAAAGTTAGAGTGGTTCTGGATGGCCACCCTGCCTGGAGGTAGAAGCAGCTTCAGCTATGCTAACAAAAGAAGCTGCAAAATTAACTCTGGGACAAAAATTAAAAGTCATAACTCCTCATTAGGTCAGGGATGTTCTTGAGACCAAATCTTACTTATGATTAACAAGGCAATGGCCTACCAAGTATCAGGGCAGGCTCTTTGATACTTGCTCTTTATAATAACACCCCTGGGGTTATTATAAAGATTCACACTACTCTTAATCCTGCCTCTTTGATGCCAACAGGCTCAGAAGTTAGCCACTCTTGTGAACAAGTGATTTCACAGACCAATGCATCTCTCTTTGCTGTGATTTCTCCTCCATAGGAAGCATTGAAATCTAACCTGTTTCTTCTCATATGTGGGCTCTACAACCCCAACCTAATAGTAAAGTTACTCTCTAAAAAATTCACCAAACTTTCTCCCATTGAACAAGTGACACATAAAAACATTCTTTTCTCATTATCTTTTGCCAGACTTTTTATTTTTTCCTTCAACTCAACCAGTGAGCCACAATATCCCAAGGCAATTGGAGACCACGTAGTCCTCAGTAGGTAGAGCCTACAGCTCCTCTCAGCAGGAAGTACGAGCTATATGAGGACAAAAACCTCCACTCCCTCAGCATCCCATAAAGAACTGCAGGGATATGTGTCTCTTGGAGGAATGAGGCAGGAAACTAGGGCATAGCAAATTTGACTAAGTGGGCCTGACCTGTAAATTACAGAATTCCAGCCACAGAACAGTTCCCAGAGTCCTGCATGGGAACTTCTTGCAAGGACTTGAGTAGATTTTTCATAGGATGGCCTGGACCTGACACCAGCTTGAGAACAGAAAAATATAAAAGGATAATCAACATTGAGCTTCTTTGTGTTCTTTGACTATATATGCCAATCTCATTCTGTAGAGTGTTTTCAGTGCGATAAAGGAGCAGAATATAAGAAAAAGTAAAAGTGGCCTTTATTCCAAGGATGTGGAGAGGAACCCATAACAAGCATCAGTCTGGGTTTTTTTCTGCCTGGACATGCGGGTATGGGGTATATGGAACCTTTGACCGGGGGTGGTGCTTAGGGCAGGCATTAATAAATGTGCAATGAGCTGATTGGAATTTTCTTTGGGCACACTGGGAAAGGAAAAAGGAAGTTGTAATAGGGGAAGGAGGATGTTTATCTCAGGGTAAACATCCCTGATTTGGCCTTCCATCACCATAATGTCCTGTAATTTTTTTCTAGGGCAAAACTCATAGAGTACTTATTTTCCTTATTTTACTAGACCCAAACTCACTCTGCAGAGCTTTTTTTTAACCAGAGATCGAACTCACAACCTTGTGCTTGCCAGGCGGGCACTTATGCTGAGCTAAATCCCCTAAATCTGCAGAGCTTTTTTATTTTCCCCTACCTTTAATAAATGCAACACCTAATGCTAATGTTTGCACTAGTCTAGACCAATTCTTTGTTCAGGACAGAACAAAACAATCACCTCTAAAAGGAGCCTCTAGAACCCCAAAACCCAGTAACAATCTGACATGTACAGATTGGGAATTATTTTTCCCATAACAAGATGACAGTTCCTGCTTGGATTCCAAGCAGTCTTAGTTCTGTCATGCAGTAATTGGTTCTACTGTGGAGGGAGTGACCTCATCATAGGATGCTTTGCAAGGCTCTGCTTTTTCTGGAATCTGAGGTGACCCAATACTTGAAACTTCCAATCATCATTCCAGGGCTTCTGGAATTGGCCATTGTGAGAGTGGGCAATTGGGTGTACCTACAAATCCTGAAAATCACTTAGTTACTGTTATCTTGGTACCCTCAGTCTTGCAGGGGAAAGGATACCTAGGTAAATTAGACAAGATAGGGTGCATTCAGGGTGGTATGACCGTAGACTAGCGTAGGTAAATTTGGGTTAAAAATCCTTCTAGTTTAGACATCTTTAAATGATTAACATAATTCCTGCATGAAGAGTTTAGCAAGGATCTGACCCAAACTTTTAAACTAACAATGGAGATATAAACCAAAAGCAAAAGGGCCTGGGGATTTAGCTTAGTGGCTTAAGTGCCTGCCTGGCAAGTGTGAGGTCGTGAGTTTGATCCTCGGTACCAAAACAAAAAGGCAAAGGTGCCAAGCTTTATCCTGTTTTCAGATAACCCATTGGTTATCTGCAGGGCCAGCCTCTAAAATCCCTGCTGCATTAAAAATGCATTTATTGATTGATTGATTGATTCTGGGAATCAAACTCAGGACCTTCACTTGCCAGGCAGGCACTGTGCTGTTGAGCTATATCCCTGACACTAAAAACTCATTTTTGAAAGATAATAATGATGGCCATCTTGGATAGCACAAAATTGGAGCTCATCTTGAAAAATGAAAAATCTGTAGGGGAGAAAAACAAGGAGGATAGATTCTTTATAGGGAACAGATTCATGAAAGGATTAAAGACAGCTAAATTAGTTAGAAATATTATAGGCAGTCAGATAGAGCTAGGCTCTCAAAGGAACCATTGCAGAAAATGGAAATACATTGCCACAGTGGGTGGAGGTACATTCCTTACAAGCTAGACTTCAAGACAAAAGGCAAAATGACTATACCTACATACTTCCCGTAGGGATAAACAATAACAATTGATATTCTAAATAGCTATCAATCACCTGGGCTGGGCGGGGCAGGAAGAGTCCCTGACCTATTCCCTCTTAGAAAAGTCCTTGTTTGTTCCATATATACTTGATGTGTGACTTGCTTCCCCATTAGATCAATATTACCTAAGTGATAATACCTGTAACCTTATTGGTTGATCATAGTTTTGTCCCAACTTATATTTACCTTGTGATTTTCCATTGGATCAATATTACCTAAGTGACTATTGTTGTCATCTTATTAGTTGATCATAGTTTTGTCCCACCTTATACTCACCTTGTGATTTTTGTTTTGTTGTGTTTTGTTTTTTGTTATGGAGCATCAAACTCATGATCTCCCACTTGCCAGGCAGGCGCTTAAGCCACTGAGCTAAATCCCCGGCCCTCACCTCATGATTTTACTCCATATAGTTTCCCCTGAGAAGAGGGCCCATGGGTAACTCACTTTTCAGGTTCCCCTTCTGTCTCAGACCGAAGCTTTCTTTCCCCCCAATAAATATTTCCTGCTCTTAACTTCTTTTGTTCCTTAGAATTCATTCTTCAATTTTGGAAAACTTGAACTCAGCATATCAGACATATATTTGGGAATTGACATTTCCCTTATATTATTTGGATTATTGAAGATCCTATATCATCCATCTATCAAAAGAGCTTTGAACATGGCTGGAGGGCCAGGTTTCAAGGATCCCAGTACGCACAGTGAAAGAGTTTTGTCTTAAAATAAATTATGGGACATTATGGCTGTAGCTCAACGCGTGGAAGGCCAAATCGGGGATGCTCACCCTGATGGCCACTTCCTCCTTCTTCCCCATTACAACTTCCTCCTTCCTTTGCCCTTGCACACTAAGAAAGTTCTAATCAACTCCCCATGCATCATCAATGCCTGCCCCAAGCACCACATCCAGTCAAAGGTCACATATACCTCACACCCCCATATCCAGGCAGAGGAGAAAGCCAAACCATTGCTGGTTGTGGGCTCCTCTCCGTGTTCTTTAATAGAAAGGCCACTTCTACTTTTTCTTATATTCTGCTTCTCTATTGTGCCAGAAAACTCTAACACACAGTGTGAGATACTGTTTCCAGTAGCCTTCTTGCCATGTTTAAGTAGTTAACAATTTATTTTGTAGGCATCAGCTGGACAAGTTCAGCTAGTGCTAAGGAGAAACCTTTTCTTTATAAGCATAGGCTCAGTATTTAAGTCTTGTAAAGGAATCTGACAAAAGACAAATTAGCAAGAAAAACAAAAACAAAAAACAGTTCAAGGAGGCAGTTAGAATTTGGGACTTTAATCCCATCTTAATTGGAGCCAAGGAGTGATAGATAGGGGATTCTAGAAAAACAAACAACTGCTTAGAAAAGAAAGGAAAGGGCCTTTATGGAAAAACAAATGTCTTTTTTGGAAAAATAAATATGCCCTTAGGAAAATAAATGGAAGGTCTGATGGTTTTGTGACAGTGTCTGGGTGTGGTACTGATTTCTTGCCTCAAAGGGGAGAATATTAGAGCAGCTCTGAGGAGGGAATTTATACTAATTGAGTTGTTTTAGGAAATCCTGCTTTTGAAGCAGATAAAGGATTTCAAAAACTCAGATTCCTTCAACTCAACTTTTGTGCTTTGGTGGCTGAGAACCATTTTTATATGGAGAGTTTCTAGAAATAGGACAGAGAGAAGGAGACTTCTATAGAGACTGCAAGTGAACCTGGGCAGGAGTTGCTGAGGCGAGTTTGGTGCTTCAGAGAAGGTTCTAGATGTTGTGCACTAAAGCATCTGACCATCTTATCAGAATCCCTGGGGTGAACCCAGAGGAAGTGTTCTCTAAAGCTTGCCAGGTGATTAAGGTTGAATGGCAGGGTCTCAGAGCCAAGATCCACTAAATTTACTTCTCCATGGACCAAGCCCATGGTCACCGTGTACATTAAATTCTGTGGTTCTTAATACCAGAGCGAATTTCTGGCAGAGTGTGCTGAGTGGTTTCCAAAACTGAGAGACAAATGCCTAGTGGGATTGAAATGATGATAATTTTCATCTCCGTCTTCTTTGTTGTTTTTAATTTTGCTGTCTTACTTGGAAACAGTCTTCATGGATCTCAGCTTTCATAGTTAGAAAGCACAAGCAAGAATCTGCTGTTGTTTATCACAATTGGATAAACAACCTCGAACCCTGGGCTCCTACTGCTAGCCACAGAAGACTGAACTCGACCAAAAACAAGAAGGAAAATACAAACTGTTTTCTTTTGTTTTCCAAAATGTCATTTGCTTCTTATAATGATAAAAATTAGACAGGATTATTATAAAAAAATTTTTTTTCAAAAATGACAGGCAGATAAAACCAGAAAAGGCCAGTCTCCTGGTACACAGTTGTTTTGTTTAAATTTCCATTTAGAATAAAAGAATTCAACCCCAAAAGGAGGCAATGAGGCTGGAATGCAATTGGAATGGAAAATAGCATTCTTGTCAAGCTTCCACTGCATCAGCCCATTAGCTTTTTGACTTCCAAACTTTTGTAAATGTGAAGCCTTTCTCATCTTCTCACCTGGAGCGATCATTGCTTAATGGTAGTGATTAACTCTCCAGCTCAGAAGGCAACTGGTTATTAAATAACAACCTCCTGCCATGCTATCCTTCTCCAAAACAATATGCTCACAAACCCCAGTGTTCTTCCTGCTCAAGCCATGTCATAGCTCTGGGGCAGGTGGCACAAATGAATTCATCTCCAGGCACACAGGGAAATTCTCAACCAGCCCCTTTCATTCGAGGTTTAAGAATCATGTTACAAAAACGATTGCCAGTGATTTAACTCTCTTTCCCTGGTTAAATCCCCCAAAAGTTTTGCTATTGAGGAAACGTTAAATCATAAATCTGCTTAATGGGATTAAGGAAATAAAAGATATTTTTAAATATAAAATTGGCAAAATTGTGGGACATCTGGGGAAGATATTAACATTCTGTAAATTCTTGAGCTTGACAGAGGAAGAATGGAGAGAAGTCTGCAAGACAAAAGAACAAGGTGACCTGCTCTTCCTATCACAAGGGGAAACTGGATCTTGCTAGGCCAGGATGTACCTGCCTTTCTGAAGCTGGTCTGTTTCATTAGAACCGAAGGGGTGATGCGTCATGGGGGGAAGGGGTGGGAGAGCTCATTTCAGTAATGCATCATCACCAGACAGGGTCTGAGGAGTTCCCCCGAAGAGATGGGAACCTTAGTTTGACCCACTGAGAAGGTTCTCGATGTCATCGTTAGGATTTTCGGTGCAATGAAACAGCAAAATATGAGATAGAGAGACCTTTATTCCCAAGGACGTGCAGAGAAGTCCACGACCACAGACAGCCTGGGCTTCTCTAACCCGCGTGTGTGGGTTAGGGTACTGTTTTTTTTTTTTTTTTACTTTTTTTTAAATTTTATTTAAAGAGGAAAAAAAAGTAATACAGAAAAATAGGGCAGAAACAATACAAAACCTCAAAAAAACCCATAAATCATTAGTTGACAAACTATATACTGTCCTCCCAGAAATAGCTGTTCATGTTACAAAATTAAGGCATACAAAGTGAACACACAGTGAGGCTGCAAACAGTTACAAAAAAACAGGATGGAATAAAGCCAATTGAGACAGTATGGTGAAATTGGCACAGAACATCAAAGCAGGTCACCAGGACAACAGTAACAGGCAACATTGTATATTTGGTTGTCTTCACAATAGTTGTTCTACTAGGTACAGCAAAATCAAAGAAATACACAACATTAAAGAACACATCAACACAGAGTATTGAATAGAGCAACACCGGTAATCAGGACAAAGCAATACGGCGATAAAAATATCTGCCTTCAGAGACAGTAGAAGGAAACTCCCCTGACTTGCTGTACCAAATATGGTCATCTACTAAGAGATATCCAGATCCCTGGATCCCAATTGTTAACGGGGGGGGGGG